>BPLS01029424.1:0-10650 GCA_019656275.1 Rhododendron kiyosumense | reverse complement strand
GACATGTTCGATGCGATGGAAGAAATCTGCCGTCGGCTTCTTTGCCTCTCCACGCACTCGCGAATTATTGAGGCTGCAGAGCCATCTCCCGAATTTTCAGAGTCGGAAGATATGACTATGATCGGGTGAGCCAGACCTATCAAACAGAAAACAAATTATGAGAAACCTTATCGTCGGCGACGGATGAGGATCTCCCTATGCTCGGCTACCCTACTGGCCCACCCTATCTTTATCCAACTAGGACTCAAGCTCGGAAAAATCCGAGACGCTAACGACCAAGTTCGGACCCAACTAGACCTACCAGCCGTGGTATCAAGCTCGGCCAAACCAACCCAGCCTGCGGTCGTGCTCGGCCCGTTACAGGCTCGGCACATCCCCACGCCTTCCAAGTCAACCAGTTTCGTTACTGGGGCTCGGAAGAACAGGTTGAAGATGAAGATGAACAGTTATCCATCCCCACCTTCGTACTGTTCACACAAAACAAAAAACCCAGGGAAATTGATGGAAAAGACGTAAAAACTGCATAAACGCCGGGAGAAGCAAGGTTTGATCATTACCTGAAGATTTCGACGAGGTTTGGCGAAGAATCTGCTTGGAATCAAGATTGGAAGGCCAACGAATGCAAGGAGGAGCTCTGGCTATGGAGTTCTAGAGAGAGAGAGAGTTCGTCACTTCTCTCTCCCCTCGTCGCTTTATATATGCAGCTAAGGTTTGGGGGTTTGGATTTCCCGTCCATCATTACACCGCCGAACGAGAGACCAGTGAACGATCGACACGTGGCGGCTGCAGATTAGGCTCCAGGGCTACGCGCGTGCCAACCATCCTTCTGACAGCCGTACTTAACCAGGCGCACACTTGGCGAATCCTCATTGGTCCTTCTGTGACGGATTGCTTAAAAACGCTGGAGCTCGGCCAGATACCACCAAACAACCACAATGAACGTTCGGCGTTTGTGCACGCTCGGCTAAATGTTTAATATCAATCTCAGCCGTGCGTTCAGCAACGGCTGGGATTGAGGGGCTATTGTAGCGGGCCGAGCTCGGCTATGGTTCCATTGCGGATCGCCATTACCCCTTTGTCTACTTCAACCGCCATAAGAGAGTTGAGTCCGTTCTACCCATGCTCGGCCTGAGCCGAGGCGTACCAGTTGTCGGCTCTGCCTTTGCCTCGCGTACGGTCACGGAAAGATTACGCCATGTTCGGCCACCCGTCTGTTGGCTATTCCGCAGATAACTCCCGCCTGAGCCACGCGCCCTCGGCCTCGGCCACCTTTATGCTCGGCATTCTCTATCACTCGACGTGCTCGGCCACCCGCGTGGACACCCGTGCAGTCACGCGCCCACCCACGTGCGAAGACGGTTACGCCTGATAATCATGAGCGCACATGGGTCATGCCAGCTCACCCCCCAAAAGCGGTTACCAGATCTATCCGGTGACGTCACGATGACGCCGCCTAGCCTGTGCAAGGCATGTGCCCGTGCTTGGAGAGCAAGTCAAGGAGGCTCTATAAATACCAAAGGATATCACCTCTGGAGAGGTACGCCCTAATACACGCGAATACCCACTCAAAACCCTAGTCTCTTTGCTCTCTCTATGCACATACTCATCCTCTCACCGGAGGGCCTTGCCGGGCAACCCCCGGCCAGGTCTTAGTCGTGCGTTCATTGTGCAGGCGAAGCGGAGAAGGCTGGGCAATCGCTGAACCAACGGAGGAAGGAACCGGATCGAGGATCACGGGCCACACAATTGGTGAACCCGACGTGAACCCTCTCAGCTTCTGATCCAAACGGCCCAAACCCTACTCCAAACCACCTTCCTCATCCACCCACAGCCAAAAACTCAACCACAATGGGAGGAGACCCACCAGAAGTTAACGTTTCGGGGGCCAAAGACGCCAGCGGAAACACAATCCTCCCACCGTTCCCCGAGAGACACATGTCCATCTCCGTCCCACCAAGTTCTAGCCTGTCCTCGGTGACAGATGACATAACGGCGGCTTACATCCGCTTGCTGCAGCGTCGAGACGACGAAAGGGACAACGAACTCGCTGCGCTAAGAGCGGAGGTGGCCCAGATGAAGCAACACTTCCAAAATCCAACACCCACCGCCTCTGCATCCACTGGAGGAAGGAGGCGGAGACGAAGAGGATCTCCCCTTCCACCTCCTCCGCCTCCACCCCCTCCACCACAACACGAACAACCCAACGAAGCGGGCCATCGCATCTCCGTCAAAGACCGCCTCGGTCTCCCACCAGAGACAGGCGACGCCAGGGAAATTATCCTTTACAAACGTCCTACGGTATCTGGGACACAGCGCTCAAGATCCCACCGTGAGCGGACCCACACAAGGGCCACCGAATCTTTCACGAGCACGTACTCGACTGGCCGCGCGGAGTTCTCTCGCACAACGGCATCGCGCCGCAGCCGGGACTCCGTCGAGACCAGGCGCCACGTCTCTGAGCGACTCGGGGAGATCCCACCTGAAAACTTGGATAACGACAACTGTGCTCGGCCACATGGGAAAGGCGTACGAACCGAAAGGACGGCGAATAGGAACGCAACTGGTGGCGAAAAAGAGAAGTCCGTAGACCACCCTCACAGAGCAACAACCGACTTACGGGACAAGCTCCGCCGCCGAGTACACGAGAAAACATCGGAGAGAGAAAAAAACGCAAAGAGGACGCGGACGGACGAGCTGGGCAAACCGCCGCGTCCAGGATTTGAGTGACAGCTGAAAGACCTTGGCGTCTCACCCTTCACTTCTCATATCGTCAACACTGTGGTCGAACCCAACTTCCACCTCCCAAAATTCACGAAGTTCGATCCAAGCACCTGTGAAGCCTACACTCACCTGATCCATTTTCGCCAAACCATCGAACTCTGCACCACCAAGGATGAGATCAAGTGCAAAGCATTCCCGTCCAGCCTCGGTTCTCTTGGACTCTAGTGGTTCAACAAGTTGCCCGCTAGATCCATACGGAACCTGGCCGACCTCGAACGCGCATTTAACACTCGCTTCATCACCAGTAACAGGACAGCCAAGGAGCCTGAATCTTTATCTCAGATGCGGAAGCTACCAAACGAAACACTCCGGCAGTATGCCGAGCGTTACTGGCAGCTTTTCAACGAGATCCCTGGAATCGATGAGTATTGGGCCGCACGTACTTTCAAAAATGGATTGGAGTCTGGTAGCAAGATACTCGACGAGCTTGCCATTCGACCTCCGCACGGCATGGGAGAACTGATGCATGTCGTAGAACGGTTTTGTGCCCTGGAAGAATTCTACGCGGACAGAGCCACTCAAGGAATTCCCAATCCAACCACCCTTACGCCGACGACAAATCCTCAGCAGCCAACACCAATTGCTACTCAGCAACCCCAGTAGAAAAAGCATGTCAACAACATCAAGGAGGGGAAGAAACGCCAGCCGAAAGAACACGATTACGTGGCCGAAACCACCCACTTTAAAGAGCCTATTTGGTCATTCTTGAAGGAGATTATGAGGCAACCGTGGTTCGAGTGGCCACAATGTAAGCTCGGCACGGACAACGGCCAAGCGGATCAGAACCCAAGGAAGAAGTGCTCGTACCATAACGAGCTCGGCCACTACACAACGGCGTGTGCTCCGTATAAAGCCCTGTTGGAGCGTCTGGCGGCTCAAGGCCATCTCGATCAGTACATAGATCATGCAAAAACACCCGCCCGCCCAACCGCCGGAAATCCCAACCCCAACGAACCAAGGTCGATGATACATGTTATCCACGGCCTAGTGACAAGAGAAGCCGAAACACAACTCAGGTCGGACCTCGATCGCGCCTCCACTTCCAAGCAGGTGCTTGCGATAAAACCTGGATCCAAACGTCCCCGCCCAGAGGACCTACCCAGGTGGACCATCACATTCAGCGAGCGCGACCTCGAGTTTGTCCAGACCCCACACTCCGACGCTCTTGTCGTAACCGTACAAATCGTAGTTCACGATGTCAAACGCGTCCTCATCGATCAAGGAAGTTCCGCGGAGGTGATGTACTATGACTTGTTCAAGAAGCTCGACCTACCAGAGTCAGCCGTACAACCCGCTGAAGTACCACTCGTCAGATTCAACGGCGCACCTGTCTGGCCACTCGGTCGGATCTACTTACCTGTTGTTGTCGGCTCAAGGACGGTGAGCGCCGAGTTCATCATAGTCAATGTGCCGAGCCCGTACAACGCCATTCTCGGCCGAACGTGGCTAAATAGTATGCACGCCATCGCGTCAACATACCACCAAGTCGTCCGCTTCATCGGCGCCAGTGGCCGACAGGAGGACCTACGCGGCGACCAGGTGGCTTCTAAGAAGTGCTACGTTTCAGCTGTCCACAATTCCTCCAAGGCCAAACAAGTGCAATGGGTCGAAATCCCAGATATGGCCGTGATTGACGATGTCAGCCAGAAAGCAGAGGACAAAACAGGGGAAGACTTGATCCCAATGCCCCTCAACGAAGACGGGTCACGCTTCTTCCTAATCGCTTCTTCACTCAGCAAAAACGACCAGGAAGAAACGTTCCGCTATTTGAAGGACAACTTGGAAGTCTTTGCATGGACCCCCAACGAAATGCCGGGGGTCGACCCAGCTTTCATTTGTCACTCCCTCAACATCAAAAACGACGTGAAGCCAGTGGTCCAACGTGCGCGACGGTCGGCCACAGAACATGCCGACGCCGTAGTCGACGAAGTACAACGCCTACTGGAAGCTAACGCCATACAAGAAGTTCAGTACCCAACTTGGCTTTCAAATCCGGTGGTTGTTAAGAAGAAAAACGGCAAATGGCGCGTTTGTGTTGACTATACTAACCTCAACGACGCTTGTCCTAAGGATTGGTTCCCGCTTCCAAAGATTGATCAGCTGGTTGATGCCACCGCAGGACATGCTCGGCTGAGTTTCCTCAACGCCTACCGCGGCTACCACCAGATAGCCATGAATCCGGACGATATGGAAAAAACGGCTTTCATCACCCCCTGTGGTGTTTTTTGCTATCGTGTCATGCCATTTGGTCTGAAGAACTCTTGCGCCACGTTCAACCGCGCCATATTCAAAATGTTACACGCCCAAATTGGCCACACTTTGGAGGGCTATGTTGACGACCTTGTCGTTAAAAGTCAACAGGCGGGTAACCACCTCCAAGAGTTGAAAGAAATATTCGACATTCTTAAATTCTACAAGCTTCGCTTAAATCCTGAGAAGTGTGCATTCGGCGTGAGTGCTGGAAAATTCCTTGGACATTTGGTTACCAGGCGCGGTATTGAAGCTGACCCCAGCCAAATCAAAGCAGTTGTAGACTTGCGGCCTCCCAGGACAATCAAAGAAGTACATCGGCTCACTGGGATGGCGGCCGCCTTGAACAGATTCATCAGCAGATCCTCCGACAAATGTCATGCCTTCTTCAATGCTTTAAAAGGCAAAAGCCGACGAGGTTTCGAATGGACACCGGATTGCGACGTCGCTTTAGCCGAACTCAAAGCATACCTTAATTCGGTCCCACTGATGGTCAAACCCAAGGAGTTTGAAACCCTCTACTTGTACCTTGCCGTCTCTTCTCACGCTGTCAGCTCCGCACTTGTTCGCCGAGAAGCAGCAGACGACCTACCCATCTACTTCACCAGCAAGACGCTCCTTCCGGCTCAGACACGCTATCTCCCCCTGGAAAAACTCGCGCTAGCTCTCGTCTCCGCTGCGAGAAAATTGCTACACTATTTCCAGGCCCATACCATCACCGTGTTAACAGACCAACCTCTTAAAACCCTCTTTCGGAAGGCGGATCTCTCCAATCGTATCTCTAAGTGGGCCGTTGAGCTCGCGAATTTTGACATTTGCTTCGAGCCGCGGACGGCAGTCAAGGGCCAAGTTTTGGCCGACTTCATTGCCGAGCTCACCCCAGAAGCTACGGCGGTGCTCAACACACCGCCACCAACCGTAGCCGAGCACGTCTCCGCGGACAAGCCATGGCATCTTTTTCAGGGAGACATTTGGAGACTTAACGTTGACGGGGCTTCGAACGGCAACGGCGCTGGTGCGGGAGTAGTCCTGGTTTCACCATGTGGAACACTTCATGAAAGTTCTATCACCATCGACTTCCCCGCCACCAACAATGAAGCCGAGTACGAAGCGCTTCTCGCTGGACTACGCTCAGCCATTGCGATGAAGGTTACCAAACTCATTGTCTATTGTGACTCCCAACTCATCGTGAATCAAGTCCTTGGTGCTTACGAGGCTCGGGACCCCCGCATGTCAAAATACCAAGCCGTCGCTACCGAGCTTATCTCCAACTTCAGCAACTTCAGCATCGAACAAATCAACCGCGAACATAACGCCCATGCTGACACCTCGCCGGACTCGCATCGGCATCCAAAGCCTCCGAATTCAGAACCATCAACTTCGAAAGTATTGACAGTCCTTCTTTTGAACTCACCCCCGAAGTTCTTAATGTCGAGCTCGGTCCAAGCTGGATGGATGAGATTGTTACGTTCCTCAAACACGACATCCTGCCCACGGACAAGAAGGAAGCTTATCGTGTGCGAAACAAGGCCGCCTATTACTGGATCTCCGACAGCGGCCAACTCTACCGAAAATCCATCTCCAGGCCATATCTCCTCGTTGTCCACCCCACTCAAGTACCTGAAATTGTGGCCGAATTACACTCAGGTAGCTGCGGCTGCCACTCTGGCGGCCGCTCTCTCTGTCAGCGTGCACTAAGCCAGGGATACTTTTGGAAGAACATGAAGAAGGATTGCGAAGAGGTCGTCCGCAGATGCCGCTCACGCCAGCTCTTTTCCCCCATCCCTAGACAGCCTGCCCAGAATCTCTCCCCAATAACGAGTCCTTGGCCTTTCGCACAATGGGGGCTGGATATTGTGGGAAAACTTCCAACAGCTCCTGGCGGCTTTAAGTTCTTGATCACTGCCACAGACTACTTTTCCAAATGGGTTGAGGCTGAACCACTTGTAACCACGACCGAGGCTGACGTTCGCCGATTTGTCTGGCGGAACATTGTTACCAGATTCGGCGTCCCCTATGCCATCGTCTCTGATAACGGTACGCAATTCGTCGGTAAAGACCTCACCAACCTCTGTGCCGAATTTGGGATACGTTTCTTCAATTCCACGCCCGCATACCCCCAAGGAAACAGCCAGGCCGAAGCCACGAACAAGACAGTTTGCGCGGGCATCAAGCGTCGATTGAATTCCAAGCGGGGCAAGTGGGCTGAAGAGTTGCCCCACATTCTATGGGCCTACCGTTCCACACCAAGGCGCTCCACCGGCCAGACACCGTTCTCAATGGCATTTGGAATGGAAGCCGTAATTCCGTTGGAGTCTAAGTTCCCAACCCTCAGGACAGAGATGTTCGATCCCACCACAAATGACGACGCTGTGGCACAAGAGCTGATCCTGGCTGAAGAAAAGCGTGATGACGCTCGCTTGAAACTTGCTGAGTACCAACAACAGGTGGCCAAGGGATACAACAGAAGCGTGCGGGTCAAGAAATTTAAGCCAGACGATTTGGTCTGGCGAAAAGTTGTGCAAGCTAGTAAGAAAACGAAATTCAAGCCCAACTGGGAGGGGCCTTTCCGTATTGTCAAAATTGCTGGTGAAGGTGCCTATGTGCTGGAGGACATGAATGGGAAAGTCCTCACTAACCCTTGGAACGCACAGAACCTCAAAAAGGCATATATGTAGCCTGTCCCATGTTCGGCCTCACTTGGTTCCTACATTGTTTTCCTTGTTGGCTCCGGCCTAAGTTTTACCTTTTCTACCTGTACTTCGTTTGATTGAATGAGAGATCCATGGTTGAATGACAGAAACAACTTGTCTGGCTAGCACTTGTTCATCAAATTCTAGACTTTATTTTCTTTCCTCTTACATTTTGTATTTCGGCTAACTTGGCCGACCACAAACGTTGACCTCGGTCACACCCACAAACGGCTTTTAAGCCTTTGCTTCGGCCATTCTTACTGCCCAAAGAAGCAACCAACGGACATCAGGTCCACCGAGCCCAGAGACACACTATATGGCTGGAATTTGGGCTCGGTTCGGCTTGGCAAGACTATGAGGTCGGCCACAGCCAGGTTACACTCACACTTTGGTGAGCAAACCACACAACTATTCCAACACTTTCTCACCTTGGTTAGGGGCTGGCATTTTGGCCGAGCACCAAACCACGGCTAAGGGATACTCAACAAACCTCGGCAGTTAGCCAACAGGCTGTCTCTAACATAGCAGAGCAAACTATTTTCCTCACAATCTTACTCTACTTTGGTCACGGCTCGGCAGTTACCCGTAAGCCAGCCATTTCTACAATGGTTGACAACTATGTTCCACAGCCGAACTTAGACCAAAGTGGGGGCTATGGATACATACTTTAAACAAAACAAACAATATGCCAAGCTCGACTAAGCTATGAAATGATGCAAACAAAGGAACTACGAGTCCAAGCAAACATAGCAAAACAGAACTCATTCATTCAAAAGAACTACTCATGCTCGGCAAAGTCAACATTGGCATCATAAACGACAGAGTCCGAGCTTAAACCCATCCAAGTCCAAAAAAAAAAAAAAAAAAAAAGCAAATACAAGGAAAACAGGAATTATCAAGAACAAAGATAGTGGGTAATCAACTACGGTGACCGGCCACCCAAGAAACCGGCACCTGCGAAAGTGTTCATCCTTGAGCAACATCCTCAACATTAGCTCCAGCATCGGCAGCAATATCAACTTCAGATGCACCGACGTCGGCCACGACTTCGGCGCTCTTCTCAGCGTTCAGAGAGTCAGCCTCGGCAGCCACAACAGATTTGGGGTCGGCAATACCAGCAGTCTTGTCAACACCTTTGCCACCTTTGGATCCACCATCATCACCCCCGTCGTTGGCATCGGCACCTTCCAGCGTAAGGTCATCGATATCCTCTTCACTTTCAGGGTAGTCCTCTGGAGGAAGGGGTGCGCACTCCTCCTCGGTGTATGGGAGGACAAGCTCGGGGGTCGATGCGGCTGGAATTGACTTCATGAAATTAGTGTCAGCTTCGAGTTGCATGACGCCACAAGCAGCCTTCACCCCGTCCTTATAGCCAGTACGGTAAGCAATGGGGATCCTCATTCTGATGGCGTCATTGACCATGGACCGAGCCTCCCTCACATACTCGGCGCCGGCCCTGTCAAATCCAGCTTGATAAGCAGCCCCATCGACCTCCTTCATCTTTCTCTTCTCTCTCCTGAGCACCTTGGCCACCTCCTGTTCGGCCTTCTTCAGTTTTACCTCCATCTCATCCCTCTCCTTTTCGAGCTCGGCAATTTGTGTCTTTGCCGTCTTTAGGCTCCCCTTGTAGCTTCTCACTTTTTCACGTTCGACCTTAAGATCTTCATGAAAACGAGAGCGCTCGGCAAGGACGAGCTCGGCATCCTTGGATGAACGGAGTAAAGCTTGTCCAGCCTATTAAACAAATAACGTTGGCATGGAGAATTCCAACATCAAAATGAAAGTAAACAGAAGGAGACGGGGGTTGAAGTATACCTGCACTAGGTAAGCACCGGCATGAATTAAGCTTGGCTGAAGACCCTCCGGTATCTTCTGCATATCCTTCGGGAGAGCCAGACCTTGGAGCACTACAGTGGCCAGCTGGGGTTCGACCTTGACGGAGTCGTCAACGGTTACCACCCTACCCTCGGCCATGGCAAAAGAAGGAGCGAATTCCTGGGCGACATTACCTCCGGCAGAGCCCAAAGGAGCCGTTGCCGCCTTTGAACCACCCGCGGCCGATGATTCAGTCCTTTCCTGCCCAGTGGGACGGATAGTCGGCGGCTTGGTCGGGAAAAAGTCGTGGGTGACTTTCTGCCTCTTTTCAGCGGGCTCGGCTACCGCAGACTCTTTGCGGACTGCCTTGCCGTCTCTGATGTTGACACGGACCACGTTTCGTCGGCTCATGTCAACGGTTTGTTCGGGCACAAGAGTTTGGAGAGGGACGTTTATGCCAGGAAGCTCGGGTTGATTCTCACCGAACCAAAATTCCGCCGGCTTCCTAAAGGTCGGCAACTTGACTCTCGACTTTTTGCTACCTTTTGCTGGACCAGGCTTCTTCCCTTGGCTCTGTTTCCCCGTGCTCGGCCGCGCTCCCTTTTCCTTCTGCTTGAGCTTGCCTTTGTAAGACGGCTCGTAAGCTAACAGCGACGGCGCATCCCTGCAAGCTTGGGCCAATAGTATATCGACGTGCGCTTCAACGGACAAAGACTGTTGAGTCTTTGTGATAGCCCTGTGATCTGCAAAAATGAACAGTAAGTGGTCGGCAAATAACATAGAGATCATGCTCGGCTTTGACAGACGCGGTGAAACTACCTCTGAAATCCTTTATCTTTGGGACGCTGAACCTTCGGTTGGACTGGTCGCCGAACTCGAAGTTGCCGCTCACTTCGACATAAAAATTAGCCCACTTGTCAGTGTCGGGCAAACCATCGACTAAAGGCTGTTTCTTACTACGCGTCGACAGATATCGACGCTCGGTCTGGCCGTGCCTAGACATGATGTATGTGTGGAAAAGGTCGGCCACAGTGAACTCCAAATCATGGAGCTCCTTCAGCTTTATTATCGACATTACTATTCGATAGCTGTTGACGGCAAAGAAGTGGGG
>BPLS01029419.1:0-18381 GCA_019656275.1 Rhododendron kiyosumense | reverse complement strand
AGAGGTACCAATTGAGTCTTGCAAATGGTTCAAGTTACACAGGTCAAGAATACAATCGACATGAAGGTTCCGTTTGTTTCGAAGTAAAATGTTTTACAATATAAAATATTTTCCATGTAAGATGTTTTTTCAAAAAATAAATTTTAAACTTTTATTTTTCAATGTTTGATTAACACTTGAAAATATTTTCAGAAATTAACAAAATAGTAGAGGGGGGGGGGGGGGGGGGTTCTTAAACGGTCGAGAAATCTGAGAATATTGGAATTGAACGTGGGTCAGGACTGACAATCAAAGAAACTGAGCAGTGAAAATTACAATAGAAGGCAACGGGTTCATTTTGGAAAATAACTTACGGAAGATTTAAGGGTAAGTCATTTTCATTCAATTGATGGAAAATGTTTTACATGTAAAATGTTTTTCTAATTTTTTACACAACCAAACACCGGAAAATAAGTAAAATATTTTACCGAAAAATATTTTACGTCCAAACAAACAGAGCCGAAAATATGGAAGTACCTATAATATAAAGGGAAGGGCACTGGACAGGAGTCCAAAATCCATTAGCAGCCAGGTTGGGAGTACAAAACTTGGATCCGGTTCCGCCAAGCTTGCCCCCCTACATTATAATCAGATACTTGATCCTCGGAACCTTTGTAAGTGCTACACCATCTGATAGCATTCCTGGCAATGCTTCGGATAAAATGCCTCCCTACAATACATTATCAATAAATTAACCGACAAACTCACAGAAACTATGCGAAAGAGTAAGGCCTCTTGCAACTAAACAGGAATTTTGGAGAATTCCAAGTTCCAACTACTCCCTCAATTGTGAGCTTTTTTTTCGCATTGAAATTGCGATTCATAGCCGCAGGAAAGACAGTCGGTCTGAATTTTCATTGTGTAGGATTCAGGGACTCGGGCAAAATGAAAAGGGACCGGCTCCTCCCTGTGTCGGTCAAGTTTAAGAATTTCGGGGCACATTCAGGGCCCATTTTGATGATCGCTACCATTCAATCTTGTGGAGGTTGTCGAGAAGATTATTTCGATGAATACTCATGTTAATTAGTCTTCGATTAACATGATTTCAAAATAACTTTTATTCTTAAAAAAACAGAGTGAGAAATCAAATATTCAGAACCCAATCTTTAAGAGAAGGGCAAAATCCACTTTCACCCCATGCGGTTATCGTCATGCGTGCGGATACTTCCCTTATGGTTTAAAACTGAGCACATAACCTACTTGTGGTTTTGAAAATGTGCGGATAGACCCTCTGACATTTTCCATCCATATTATCAGAGGTGTATCTTACACACCTCTAGAATGTAATCTGAGTCATTCATAATGTATTAAATAAAGAATAAAGTAACTCTGTAAAAAATCATCACGATCTGACATTAATAACCTAGTGATCTAATTTTTAGTAAATTCAAATTTGAAATTTTAATTTGATAACAAAATCGATTCGACTATGAGCTTTCCATTTTTTGATTGACTTAAATTTTGGCATCGATGTGGTACTCGTCAAAATTTACAATATCAATGGTTTGAATTCAATTTTTGGTATAGGAGATGGTGTGGTTAGATTTATAAAAAAAAAAAATTAAGGGACATGATGAGGGTATATCGGTTTTTTAATATTGTGTCCGTTAATATAGATGAAAAACATGACAGCAAGGGATTTATCCGCACATTTTCAAAACCATAGGTAAGTTATGTGCTCAGTTTTGAAGGATGTATCCGCACATAGCGATAACCATAGAGGATCAAAGTGGACTTTGCCCTTAAGAAAAATATCAATCGATCGCTTGTTGAACAGTTATCTATTAGTTTCGAATGAGTGAATTTCTTGACAAACTCTACAGCATGAACGGTATTCGATCACCCAAATGGGTCTTAGACCGGAACAAAAAATCAAAGTTGCACCAGTCTAGTCATCTCCGAAACTTGAGAGGATCTGGTCGCAAATGAAAATAGACAGATCGATAGAATTGGTTCTTTCTCTTGGACTTCTTGAAAAACGTCATTCCCAACTCCCAAGACACGATAAAAATAAACTTAAAATATCAACTACCCACCTGCGAAAAGCCCATCAGACCATCAAAGGCCCATGCTTGATCATGAAATCTTCAATGTAATTAAGACATTCTTCAAAATTGTACACCTCCGAAAAATCCTAATACACAAACCAAAATTCACAGAAAAAAATTACACTTTGGAGCAGTATGAGAAGCTAAAATAACCCAAATTCATACGAGTAAAACGATACATTGGAAATTGTCAGGGTGTGTTTGGGAGTTATGATTTTCCATTTTGCATTGTGAGTATGTTTGTATGCTTCATTTTACTAAAATTCCTCCGTTTCTGATGTTTCTAGTATCAATTACTATAATCAAACAATCATCCGAATTCTAAAATGCAAAAAGCCAAAAGAGAAAAGAAGCTCCCAATGACCCAAACACCTGAGAGCGTTCTTATATACTTATAAGTTTGAAATTTATTTTCGTATTTTCGTATTTTTTATTTTTTATAAGTTTTTGTTTAGCTTTTTTTCATAATTTTTGAGATTAATCGTTCGTCGAGACGAATCGAAAAGATATATAAGAATAGACCGATATTGAAAGAATTCAAATAAGACGATACTCAAGAAAAATAAGATAGTTGTTTGTTTTTCCGTCTTTAGAGAATTTTTTAGACTTGTCCTGTCAAGACAGATGATTAACTCAAAAAATATTATGCGAATCTAACAAAATGTTAGAAAAGACGCACAAAACACACAAAACGAAGAAGAAAATCTATCAATATCCTCAGGGAATGTAGTGGAGCTCTGAAAGCCTCTAAAGCTCCAATTCCTATTTCCTAGATTTTCCATTTTCTTTTAAAAAAAAAAACCCCACGTTCAAGTGTCACGACCCAAAACCTACCTTGGAAGTCATGACCGGCCAAGCGGGTGTTAAACCGCCGAAGGCCTACACACATTCTAGTTTAGGGATTTCTCGCATATCATTATCATTATAAACCATATAAGCAAAGTATGCGGAAGCGTAGAATAAATAACATAACCCCAGAGCTTCTAAGTGTACAAGTATAATAATTACAAACCATTAGGCTACACACGATTCTCCACGGTTATTCTAGCACTCCATTCCATCCACAACTTGCTATCTACCTTAACCTGAAAAATTGGAAAATGTTTTCATAAGCCGAAGCTCGGGTGAGAAACGTATACCAAGGTTACAGGTTTGACCATGAAAATATCCCACATTATAAAACAGTTCAAAGCAACAATTCAAATATTTCATTGAACATCCAGTACATGCATTTTAGCCCGAAAGCTCATTTCTTCGGTCCAAGATATGGACCCTTTTCATTTCATTTCTCTTCCAACTTTTGTACTTTTGAGCGATAATAATAGCATTCAACGGTATTTTTGCCAGTCAGTTGGGGAGCGACCCCATTGAAGAGTGGTAAGATATCGTTACCCGGTGATGCCTGGCAGCATCTCCTACCTTATTACTTCATGCCGCTAGTTTCTTTCCACGTCCCCTAGCGCTCGAGACACCGTTCGAATGATTCATATTATCACGAGCATGTACTAGCAACCAAGAAAATTCAAGTTTCCAAAACATATTGCCATGATCCAGATTTAACCATAACACATAAGATTCATAAACAAGCCATCGCATGTATTTCCCATTGTCATCATCAATTCAACCAAGTAAGATGCTCAAATTCCATATTTTTCAGTAAAATCAAGCAATGGCATTTCTTTCCAAAAATTCAGAAAATACATGTAACTAAGGTATGCGCAACTCACCTTTAAGAAGTGCTTAATTCATCATGTATGTGAGATACTTCATTAAACTGGTACCTACTCCATTGAACTGGTACCTAAGTAGAAATGCACCGATTATCACTAACCCATAAATATTGCTCAGTAATTTGTCTAAATTAGTAAACCCTTGTTGGACCCATTACAGTACTAGCTTGCGAGGTCGGAATATGACCCTTTTTGGACCTCAATTGAGGGTTAACCCAAAATCACCATATCGGCAAAAGGGTTTTATGAAGGTTAGGGGACTGAACAGACACAATTTGAAGAGTTGGACAATCATAGAATTCCAATTGGCTACACTACATCTTTTTCCATAACTCAGGCGCTAATGGTATAGATAATTCAAGACCCAAAGTGAACAATCAGATCACTGGATTTGGTTAGGGATTTCGCCTACTCCAGTAAGCAGCCAGGAAGTTCAATTCAAGTTTCTAAGACTCTCATTTGGGGTTTAATTCGTTGTTAGTCCGAACCCCAGTGACAAGTCCCTGTTTTCAAAAAAATAATTCTAATTTTGAGACGCAAATGGTTATGGGCTACGCTACAGATACATATTTTTTTTCTACTCTTACGTAAACTAGGGACTGAGAAATGAAATTTACCATGAGAAAGAGGAGAGAGATTTCGATGAAATATGAACGGAACGGCAGTCGGCAGTCGGCGTGAGAGGTTGGAGGAACAGGAGCCATTCTGCTGCTACTTCTTTCTCGTGTTTTTTCCTCTTTTTTTTTTTCCTTTAGTTCCCGTATTCCCTAGAATATATCATAGTTATCATATGTAAGGTGCTTATGCTGAATAACCACCAACGTGTCACTTCATTTGAATCACATGAGACACGTGGCATTGTGCACCAAATTTGTCACGACTTCTGTCCGATCGCGTCAAAATTCTAGTTTGCGAAAATTCTCATAAATTCTACACAGACTAATAAAAATATGAGGACTATCGTGGTGGTGTCCGATTTTCAACGAAAAATCCTAACATAGAATAACTCGTACAGTGTATCAGATGTAACCCAGTTGTCCCATAGTATTTATAAAATTAAATCAAAATTCTCACATTTATTCGAACCACGATATACTTCGCGAGGCCTAACCCATTATCAAAATTAAATTAAAGTGTCAAGTTCCTATTTGGACAACGTGACTAGAATTTTAAAAGTCAGGATTTTACATCAATACAGTTAAATAGGGAACGCCCGAGGGAAAATTAATTAAAAAAACAAAAAAACCCAACCCCACTACCCAACATTCAAGACAGTTAAATAGGTAACGTCGGAGGAAAAATTAATTAAAAACAAAAAAACCCAACCCCACTACTCCTTCAATTTGGCATAATATAGTCATAGCCCCCCACGTATACTCCGGCATCTCTCTCTCTCTCTCCATTCCTCAATCGCCACCACCCCATGCCTCTCTCCCACACCCTCACTCCTCACTCTCTCATGGCCTAAAAAAACCCAACCCCACCACTCCTCCAATTCGGCAAAATACAGCCCTAGCCCCCCACGTACACTCCGGCATCTCTCTCTCTCCATCCATTCACCACCCCACGCCTCTCTCCCACACCCTCACCCCTCACTGTCTCATATGGCCTATGAATACCCCTTTTCACTCCTCCCTCAAACTTTCACAGAGTTGCTTCGCCGCCAACCACCGTCCCATCCCCCTCTCTTGACAGAACTGTCTCACCCCCCTCTTGACAGAAAGGTAGGACTACTCCTCCTTTACTCCTTTACTCTATCTTTTCCGTCTTTTCCTATCTAAAATCCTCTCTTTCATATGTGTCTTTCAGAGGCAAGGTTCAGAGGAGGCGAGGGATCAATTGTTAATCACGGACCTTTCAGGGATTTCTTGAATTCAACCAAGTAAGTTGATGTTTGAATGGCAGGCGAGGTTCAGAGGCAGTAATTCCGAATTAAATAGAAGTATCCTCTTTTCCGTCGCTTATGGATGTGATACCCTGGCCAGTAAGGAATAACCAGGGGCATATAGCTCTGTTTCTATATCCCACTATTTTTCACCACTCTAGCTGTCATCCCCAACAAAGCTATACCCTTTACGTGAATTTGACACCGGAAGGTTTAGAAGAGGCAAGGAGTTAATTGTTCATCACGGACCTCCAA
Source organism: Rhododendron kiyosumense (assembly GCA_019656275.1). Lineage (NCBI taxonomy): Eukaryota > Viridiplantae > Streptophyta > Magnoliopsida > Ericales > Ericaceae > Rhododendron > Rhododendron kiyosumense. The sequence continues at coordinate 12,424 of BPLS01029419.1, read as the reverse complement.
GTAGGTTGATGTTTGAATGGCGTAATTTCAGCTGTTTTGATAAAACTGGTGGCAATCACAGCTCTCAATTCAGTTGCTAATTGCATTCATGTAACATGACAATTCCTCTTTTTGATTTTGTGGTATAGTTTCATTTTTTTTTGTTGGGTAAGCCATAACCATCCATTACCACCCATAGTTCTACAAGTTGAATAAATTGAATTGTTCGTGGTATAGTACAAAGTTCAGCTCCGCTTCTTTTGTAATGAGATTTTTTTGTATATCTCGATGCCATTGATGGTGATGATTAGTCCATATAGAAGAATAGTAAACATAGAAGCAAAAATTGGGCATTTTCTTTAAAAAAAAGTTCCAAATTAATGTTTAAAACTTCCCTCAAATTTTGAACTTTGAAGATCGTTTGTTTTTACTACTTTCAACTTCCACGAAAAACTACATACTAATCCCATTTGCCACTTTTTAAAATTTTCATTTATTCTTTTACTTTAGAGTTTTCTTTAAAGTTATTGCTTCATATGTGAACATCCGTTTTTTTTTTACTAATTTAGTTGATAACATTTCCATTTCTTGATGATGTTTACATTCACAGGTTTTGAGAAACAAAAATGATAGGATCCACACCAACCCTCAGCATTCAAGAAAGGAATTGTATTCATTTGTATCATCAATTTTTAATACGTTGGCTCAAGTTTATAATATAAAAAAAGCATTGTGTCCGTTAGATGCACATCAAACTTTTTTTTCCTATTGTCCTATAGATCAACGGGCACAATGCTATTATTAAAGAAGTGGATAATTCTGCTCTCATACAATTTATTTTTCTTCTGACAATTACAATTTGCCGATTCTACTTTGAATTAATGTGTGTTATTTGACGTAGTTTGGAGGGATAACAAACATAAAAGATTATAAAATGAACAGGTTGAATCGTAAAATGAATTAGCGTTCAACCCGTTCTATGCACGGGCAAAACTAACCTGTTCTAGCGCTGTGCTTGTTTGAACCTATTTTTTTAATTGTTCCGCGCATCAAACGGGCACAACGCTAAAACGGGTTAGTTTTGCCCGTGCATAGAACGGGTTGAACGCTAGTTAAGTTAAAAAGAATGTAAAGGGGCATTTGTTTTCACCTCGGTGAATTGAGACCACTCGAAATAAGGAGGGTCATAGAAGCCTTCAACCATGGATCTGCCTTGGGCTTTATAAGGGGCATCAATGAAGATGAGGTCGAATTTCTCGAGCACCGTCTCCGGCCACCGTTGGAGCAGTTTCTGGAGGATTTCTGAACTTGTTCTGAAACCATGGAGGCAGAGGAATCCGGGTTTCGGGCTTGTTCGTTTTGGATTTTGAGTGGAGAGAGAGAAATAAGAGTAATGATTGAGGAAAAATTTATTAGAAATTGTGCGCAGAGAGAGAATTCAAATCCCAAAATTTTAATATGATACTAAGCAGGGCAACCAAAAATATGTAAGGAATAATAATATGATGCAGGTTTACCTAACCATACCTCTAATGGCGTTTTACCCTCAAGTACAACGGATGGTAAACAGTTGACCAAATGACATGCATACGTCACTGCTTCAGCCCAGTACTGTCTACCTAAACCAGAAGTCGATAGCATACACCGCACCTTACCAGTAAAGTACAGTTCATCCTCTCTGCCACACCATTTTGCTGTGGTGTGCCTCTCACCGTAAAGTGCCGCACTATACCAAATTTTTCACAAATATCGAAAAGATGATCAGATCGATACTCTCCCCCATTGTCTGATCTGAGGCGCTTGATCTGTCTACCTATTTGGGTCTTAATCAACTTTTTCCACTTAAGGAAAATATCACGCACCTCATCTTTATGTTTTATGATATAAATCCAAACACAGCGAGAGAAATCATCAATAAAAGAAACAAAGTAATACTTACCACTAAGAGAAGCAACCCTAGCTGGCCTCTAGACATCCGAATGAATGTAGTCAAGTGTAGCCTTCGTTTGGTGAATAGCAGTGCTGAACTTGACTCTAGTCTGCTTCCCTAGAACTCAATGTTCACAGAAATCCATCATGCAGGTCTTGGCACCTTTCAACAAGTTCTGCTTCAGCCGGTCTTGCATGGCCTTCTCGCCAGCATGACCTAAACGCATTTGCCACAGTCTGGTAGTGTCCGAATCATCCTCCCCGATGTTGCTACGGACGACGGCTGACCCACCTACAACTGCACTACCCTGCAGATAATACAAATTGTTCTGTTGAATGCCCTTCATCACAACCATAGCACCTTTCGAAACCTTTAGAGCTTCACCTTCAATGGTAATCCGGTAACCTATGGAGTCTAAAGTACCCAGCGATATCAGATTCTTCTTTAGGTCCGGTACATACCGAACATTAGACAAAATATGAACGGACCCATAATGTAGCTTCAACCTGATCTTCCCTACCCCGATTGTATTACAGGCGTGATCATTGCCCATAAAAACTGCTCCACCATCAACCATGTCATTGCTGGAAAATCACTCCTTATTAGGACACATATGGTAGGTACAGCCAGAATTCGTAATCCACTGATCAGACTGACAAACTAGTGACAAACCCAACAGAGTTAAATTAGAATCATCATCTTCATCAGAATGTACTATGTTGGCCTTGGAACTATCATTGCCCCTTTTCTTGGGACAATCTTTCTTCCAATGGCCATTCTCACGATAATAGGCGCATTCATCCTTAGCAACTCTATCAAAAGTTGAGGTCCCTCTCCCCTTAGACTTGGAGCGACTCCGATTACCGTTATTCTTCCTATTTTCAAACCTGCCTTTGACAGATAAGGCTTCTCCAGAATCTCCATGTGCCTGCATATCCCTCTTGCGATACTCATTGTTCACAAGAGCATTGAAGACATCATCAAATTTAATGGTATCCTTCCCAAACATTAAAGTGGTAGACAGATGATCATAATCTTTGGGCAAGGAATTTAACAAATGCAGGGCTTTATCCTCATCTAGAATCTTAACATCTAGATTCAATAAATCAGCAAGTATTTTATTATAATCATTCAAGTGCTTAGTCATCGATATACCTGAACGATACTGAAACCTGAAGAGTTTCTTCTTCAGATAAAGGCAATTCTCCATGCTCTTGGTCATGTACTTGTCCTCGAGCTTTTTCCACAGGACCTTCGCATTCGTTCCCCGCATAACAAAATACTTCTGATCCTTGGCAAGACACATCCTAATAAAACCGCACGCCTGCTGGTTGATCTGATCCCAATCCCTTGCATCAATGTCCTCAGGCTTGTCTTCCAAAGTAAAATCCAACTCCTATTGGATCACAACATCCATAACTTCACATTGCCACATATCGAAGTTATTTTTGCCATCAAAATTTTCCACTTCAAAGTTTGCACTTGACATAATCGGCCTCGAAGCCCCAGACTGATAACTCGATTCAGTTTTGGTGGATTCTCCATCTTTTGGAATTTTTTCAGATTTACCGGATTCTTCAGACATCTTTCTTCAATAACAAAGCAAAAATCACCAGAAGCAAACCCTAGATCTAAAACCTAGAGCTCTTATACCAGTTTGTTGTGCGGAAGCGTTAACAAACTCAGAAACAAACGTAATTAATTGCTTTGTAATTGAACAAACCACAGAAGAGAGAGAGAGAGAGAGAGAGAGAGAGAGAGAGAGAGAGCGCGCGCTCACAAAGAACACAGAGATATACGTGGTTCGGTAATAAATACCTACTCCACGGGCAGTCAGACGATCGTGGGTTTCACTATACGAAAGTAATCAGATGCCCAAAGGGCTACAGATGAGATCTCTCAGAATTCCTCTCTTTACCTCTCACAAAAAAGCTGTTGTGAATGCAATACAATAAGCAAAAAAATCCTAAAAATTGCTTATATAGTAATCTGTCTTGTCCACGCTGGTCCGGACCAAAAAATCAGCAAGCTCCAGAAACGTAGAACACGCGCTGGTCCGGACCACTAAGGCCTTAGTCCAAACCACGGAGGCCGATAAATCCAAAACAAGCCAAAAACTACACTAGTTATGCCTCAGATTAGCTTGAAATGATCAACAAAAAGGAGGTATACGATGCATTAGCTTGGTTTGGTGTTTTGATATGAGCATGAACCATTACAACAAAATCGGGTTCTGCTGATGCAAAGAAGTTGTCGGAAAGGCATATTTGCGTCGGCAAAGAGTTTCGCCGACGTAAGACCTTGTGTCGGCACGTCGTCGGCGTTGCTATGTTGGCAATAGTTTGACGCAAACTGCATGTGTCGGCAAAAAGCAGTAGATTTGGCAACACAGGTTGGCATAAGCAAAAGTGCATTTAATCTGGAATAATGTAGCACCTTTGGCAATAGACTTTGCGTCGGCAAAAGAATTTTAAATAAAAAGAATACAATTTTTATTAAATCTATTTTTTCCCTATGACCTGATATCATTTATTTATCTATTCATAATTATCAGTAACTTGTAAATACATTCATTCCAACCAAACTCATTCAAAAGTTCATCAAAATCAATAGATAGGTCATTCTAATGCCTTAAATATATAGCAATCCAAAAACCAATTATCCAAACATCCAGAATATTACAGCAAAATGATTATTCCAATTTATCCAAACATCCAAAATACAACCAAAAGATTACTCCACCTGCTATGTATCCAAAAACTAGTTTACTCCACCTGCCACGTCTCCACAAATTTACTCCACCAGCCATGTATCCAAAAACTAATCTAGATGTCTATGCATCCAAACATTTTCAACAGTATTAACCAACCATAGTTGCATCAAATGTAGTATCCAAAAACCATTCAAAACATCTAAAATCAGCATGTTCGACCTCCATTTAAGTCGAAATTCCATCTTCTTGTCCAATCGAAGTGTCTTCTCCATTTTCATTACTTGAAATCAACCCCGGAATGGTGGCCAGATCAACTCCATTCTTCGTAGCCATGAAGAGCATCATGGTTTCAATTTTTTTAGCAGAATCAGCTAGGAGTTTTGCTTGATCAGCCACGACTTCTTTAAGAGTAACTACCTCTGAATTCGGGACTAATTGAGGCTGTGTAGCATATGTCCTCTTGCGAATTCCATATCCCTTCAAGATCTTTTTCCAAGCACATCAATGGAAACTTGTACCTCAGATTGAGGATTTATGACACCGGGTTGCGACTGCTCGGCTATCTTTTTAGCAATCTCAGCCTACGTCAATTTGAATTAGTTAGCATATTACATGTATATGTAGAAATTTACATTTGGCAATCTGTTTCTGATTGGGAGTCTACCAATAAAGAAAATATGTTTGAAGCAAAATCAAGACCATACAATGAATTCCTATTCCGATCTTCAAAGGTTTGATAGTAAGCATATCAAGACAGATCATTTCAAGTGATTTTGCTCATGCAGCAAACAAAGTAGTACAAATTTTTTGGCAGTTCACAGATCATCTGTCAACTACTCCCTAAATATAATATACATAAACCCATGATCATATAATGTTGCTCTTAGTTTGAAATAATGCAAATTGCCAAGTGAGTTTAGAAGAATTAACCCTGCAGTAGCACTATTTTCTAAGAACATATAAGGTCTTTTATTAGCTGTTCACTTAGGCCATTATTGACATATATAAGAACCTGGATTTGCAAGCAAATAAAGGAGAAGAGAACTTAAATCAAGTATCGATGACGTAGCCTTGTTTATCTATACTTAAATCATTTGTAAACAGAGCAAATAGGGAGCATAGTAAACTGAGCAGATGTAGCAGAATTTAGTAAAGTTCATATGTACATGAACTTCCTTGGCATTGTCGTTTATCCATATTTCCTCTCCATGTCGATGACATATGTGTGTGTCCTTGAACCTCTCTGGAAAAGACTGCTCTCGGTTTTCTTTTTTTACCTATTATTTAATTTGCATTTCTCCTTAACATTAGAATAAGCAAGTTTATAATTTAAAAAAAAAAAAACTACAAAGTCATACTTACAAACTTGGATGCTCGTGCTACAAATGATTGGGAGCCACTAGTATGGTTATATTTCAACGATTTTCGTGCATTTTTCCCTCTCTTAGACTTCTTCTACGAAAAACCATAAAACAGACTTTTCGAGTACTTCCCAACCAAAGAACAAGCCAATATGATCTTACATGTTCTGTTGCTTCCACATCTTTCTACTAATTTATGCATCTATGGTAATGTCTATTATGTACTAAAAAAAGACAAAGATTACCTTAAAAGTTTTTTTCCGCCATTCCCAACTCAATTTTTATAATAGTCGATCTGAACGGTTAGCATTTCACATCTCATTGATTTCATCGTTGTCACCAAAATTTAAGATCGTCGGATATCAACAACTGCCTGATCAGACAACATTTCATGTATCCCGAGTCATTAAAGCATTAGATTGCAAGACCTGACCCATACCAGAGTCTTTATTTTGCGATCTAAACTGTCTATGTTGTACATATTATGGAGTTCATCAATCTTACCAAAAATGAAGTTAATCGCGTATCGCTACACACTTGATCGGACGATAACTATCATCCAAATTACAAATTGCGTACCAATGTAAGGAGCTTTCTAAATCCGATTGAGTCAAATTTTTACAATAATGATTTAATCAATAAGCACAACAAAATCAACGGTCTCGATTGTTAAAATAGTTTTGTCTTATTGAGATCCGCTAAATAATCGTATCGAAGATTATTAAAAAATGTATGACATATAATAAAATTAGATATTGTGAAGACTTTTGCCGACACAGTAATGTTGTCACTGAACATTTCAGCTTAGCGCCAAACGAAAAGTTAAGCGCGGGAAACATCCTGCCAAAAAATTTGCCTTTCGTTGACGTAAGTTGCATCGCCGAATGTGAAGACTTTTGACGACATCAAAATGTGTCGCCGAATTTGCCCTTCAGCGACGCGACTTGCTTTGCTGAATGTAAAGACTTTTGCCAACATCAAAGTTTGTTGCCAATACAAGCCCAACGGCGACGCACTTTTTATTGTGTCACCAATCCTTGTCGTTGAAAGGCATCGCTGAATGTGAAGACTTTTGCCAACATCAAAATGTGTCGCCGAATTTGCCCTTCAGTGATGCGACTTGCGTTGCCGAATGTAAAGACTTTTGCCGACATCAAAGTTTGTTGCCAATACATACCCAACGGCAACGCACTTTTTGTTGTGTCGCCAATCCTTGTCGCCGAATGTGAAAACTATTGGCGACATCAAAGTGTATCGCCAATATATACCCAACGGCAATGCATTTGTTGTTATGTCGCCAATCCTTGTCGCCAAAAGGCAGATTTGTTGTAGTGAACATCGTCTCAGTTCTATAGTTGAAAACCACTTAGAACCTCAAAATCCAACATGTTCCAAGGCTAAGCCTCAGTGCGTGTACATGGTCTTCACCCAGAAAACAAGCCAAGGCAATTCAAAAAATTGGAGTTAGTTGTGATTTACGTCATTCCTAGTACTTGGGAGGGAGCTCTGGCCGGAAGTCAACTTCTCTTTCTAATGTGATAGGATAGGATAGGATCTCAGGAAGATCACGTCGCGCCACCCTAGCTAGTTTTTGGTCATCTAGAATTGCAACATGTTGGCCACTATTTATTGTCGTCCCCCTCCCAAATTTAACACAATCCTCTGAGATTTAAAACAAGCATTTGCACTTGGATATGGCAAGATCTATAGTAGGAATTTTCCTTCTTCCATGGCGTACGTATCAAGAATTGCGACATAATATCTATAAAACAGAAAAGGTATATACTTATGATCAAATGATGTTCTCCATGGATTTTAATCAGAGTAGCAGAAAGATCGATCAAGCCCGGATCATATGCTTGCTGGTCTTGTAAAGCCTTCAAAATGTGGTGCATGGAGCTAACAGAGGCAAAGGCATAAGCATAAGCATCTTGTGCCATGGAATCAATTGACTTGCTCATTCTACCGATGGATCTTCTGAGAAATCTTAGAGTTACCACAACATCTCTTAGAGATGGAAAAGCAAAGCATAAAGGTGAAGCTAGGATACGTCTATAAAGAAGAAATTAAATTACAACTTGGAGTAACTAATCATCTATGGCAGCTAGAAAATCAAATCGAAGAATCAGATATTGGGATACATTATATAGTTGATGAAGGATGCAAGCTACAAGCCATCACAGCAAAAGGCACAAACAATTAAAAGTGTAACTCATTATATTAAATAGCCTAAAATCGAAGTTAGTTCTAAAAGCGTAGAAAATTATCCAGTCAAGCTAACTTCATCTCTATGCACAACAAAAGGACTACTCTGAATGGGTAAGCGGAGAGTATATATTGTGTACCTCTGAGGTACAACAAGAATTAGGAAAACATTTTATGTGATTCTGTTAGAAAAATATAACCATAGTGCGGAAGTAGGTGGTTCGGGTTACCTTACGAACTTTAACCGAACCGGACCTTGGTTTGGATGGATTACGAACTCTTGATCATGTACCAAATTAGCGACAAATTCCTGCGATGGAGTGATACTACGAGGATCGAGTATCACCCTCTATTCCACGGTGCAAAAGCTCGAATTGCTCTTTAATGACAGAGAGAACTATCGAAGAGAGAGAGTTTCCTAGAACTCTATATCTTTTGTATACCTCTGGTGTATATTAGTGTGTGTTCTTTATGAACTAGAACATACTGCTGGAATTAAATAGAGAGAGAGCATTCTAAATGTTTTAGAAGTCTTCTAATCTTAAGAGATTAGAGTTACTTCAACTTCTTCTATCGTATCTCCAAGATGAGATAGGACTCTCTAATATATAGGTCATCGGGTCATGCCCACATGGGCGACCCAATTTGGTCCCGGACCGGCCCCAAATTCCAACAGATTCGGTAGTGAATATGCTCCAGAACAGCCCCGAAAATACTATGAAAGTGAGTTGTGGTTCTTCACATAGTGAACCCATGCAATTCGACGCACACAGCAAGAAGGTTAATGCCTACATTAACAGGCAAATAGTAAAATAGAAGTTTGCTATTAGCCATCTATAGAGGTGTTTTGGTACATAGTGCCGTTTGTGCCGTTTTACCGAGACACTCTTCGATGGTATCTACGCTTCAAGGTTTAGAAAGAGAAAGTTCAACGGCAAAAAACATAATCGTAGCCAAGCGTAATTTTGGCATTTCCCTTTGTTCTTTAAAAGTACAAACCTTTGAATAGAAAAGGAAACCACTCGCCACCACCATTCTCTTACACGCAAGTTTAAAGAACTCGTTGATATTTATTGATTTGTAAAAAAAAAATCGATGCGTTTTCTTAAACACTTAAGTTTGCGGACTGTGTACGCTTGTTCAGAAAAAGAGGGAGCAGCATTTTACAGGGAGGGTGCAATTGTTTATCCGATCAATCTATGTTTGAGGACTATAAATGCAAAACGGCTTAAGGGACCTCCAAATCATTTATTACGCCATTTCAACTTGGAAACCACACGGTTTTGGCATGTCAAATAGAAGTGCAACGATGGTACCCGTCAACTCTGTCAGACAACATTATTGTAACGCCCCGACTTTTCGGGTGCAAAATAAAATAATTTTCTTAAGAAAATTTGCTAAATAAATATGATTTTCCAAATAAAATGTTTAGCTATTATAATCTCAAGAAAATTTATTGATTCAAAATACATTAACTTCAGAGCTGATTCTAGGCTTGACACGAATCCCGAGCATACTGGATCTCCATTCCTGATGTTCTCTCTGTGTTGAACTGCACTGTCATTGAATCCTGCGCCATCTGGCAAATTGATCGCCGAAGCAAACGATTTGCCAGGATACAGAGGTATTCGTGAGTGATAAATCACCCAGTAGAATAATCCAACCCAACCACCCCTCTTACTTTACAGTTAGCAAGCAACAGGATAATAATAGTGCGATAAAGTAAAACAGAGTTTGTTCCATATAAACCAGTTTATTACTATCCATTTAACTTGACGTGAAATCTAAGATCTCCTCCGCGGAGTCTTTCCTCCCCAACCGCTAGCTATGCCCTGTCCCATGAGCTCACTTTCTTTTGTTGTCGCGGATTGCACCTCAGTTATGTACCTAGCGTATATCCCTCTCATTACAACAAAAAAAAGCTTATCATGCCCGAATCATAACTAGGGTTCGCCTATCTTATGCACCACATCACAATCATCACTGGGCTTACTTTGCCAGTTTCAATTCATCACTGGACTCTCGCCAGTATCAATTCATCAATCACCACTGGGCTTACTTTGCCAGTTTCAAACCATCACATCTCAAAATCACGCCTGCAGGCATTCTAAAAATAAAACTTTCCAATTCATCCATTATCTAACATCATCTAGGTGAACTCTATTCGCATACCACCCCATGTCTCTAGGGTCCAATCTAGCATTCAAATCAGGCATCGATGCAATATACAAATTAAATCAAATAATAATAAAAACAAATAACCAGCAGTGCAATTACACAACCTTTTATGAATGGGCCGTTGCCCTTATTCTTGTATGGCCACAATGTCAATAATGAAGTAAAACTTTTATAAAAATTTTAATAAAATATTTTCTAGGCTCTTATTAATTATTTCTAATTAATTAGATTAATTAAAAGCTAATTAAATACATTAATTAGATAAAAATATTAGAATAATTAATCATGACCTAATAAGAGTCCTAAAGGTCCTATATAATTAATTGGGTGTCAAAAGTTGGGTTCGGATGGTCGAAAAATTAATTTATATGAAAACGTTAATTAAAGTGGCCGAAAGTGAAGTAAATAGACAATAAATAATTTATTATAAAAACAAATGTTGAGACTCACATAATTTCATCTTTGGACAGTAAGGAGTCTACATAAAATTATTCGGGCACTTATAATAAAGTTTATAAGATCGTAAAGTAATTTTGATTGGAATTACTTTAAAAATAATAATAAATAGTGAATTAAATAAAAAAAATATTTAATCTAACAAGTTACTGTATTTGAGATTCAAAGAGTCTAAAAAAAATTAGTTGGAGTGTTAAAACGTTGGTTGGAAGATCGTAATTAATTTTCGTTTGTAAACGTTGAACGATAACTAATAAATAATTTAATAAATAGATAATTAAATAAAAAAAATAAGAGCTTAACAAGGTATGATCTTTGAGATGTGAAAAGTCTAGAAAAAATAGTTTGGGAGTCAAAAACCAAGTTAGAATGTCGCAAAATCGTTTCGAAACAAAACAGTCCAAACCGCAAGGTTGGACTGGTTTGACCTTGCGGTGGGAAGATCCACCGCGAACTCGGCACTGGTTCTTGCGGCCCAAATCTTGCGGCCGCAAGTTTGAAGACAGATTCGGTTTTTTTGTTGTTTCGCGATGGTTTTGATGCATGGGTCCATTTAGGCCATTGGGTTACGCATAAAAACATTAAATATACTTAGAGAAGTGATTGGGAGAGATTATACTACCTCGATTGGATCGAATTGATCCACAAACCGAAACTTGAATTCTTTGGACGGAGACTTCGGTTTCTTCGATCGGAATACCTTGGGTCCGAATTAGATGATGTTTAGCGATGCTTGGGATTGGGAAAACAATTTGGAACGGTCAATTTGGGTTTTGGTTGGGCGTCGATACAAAACCCACTTTTCTCTCTCTCACTTTCTCTCTCTAAAACTCCATTGATTGGAGCTCCAATCTCTCCTGTTTTTCTCTCCTTTCTGGACAGGTGGGGCGTGGTAAATTTCGTGGTGTGCCCTAGGGTCGACGTACTAGGGTATATATAGGAGAATTTGAAGAGTTTGGATTGAAATTGGATTTTAAAGAGGTTGTATTCTATCGGGTTTCGGAATGGACGAATTATGGACGGTTTTCGTGCTCCGAGAGGAAATAGAGACTGAGTAGGAGAGGGAGGGATGATAGGATTGCATGCATGCAATTAATATAAATTAAAAGTAAGATAATTAAGACTAAATTAATTTTATTTGTATATATCTACTAGATAATTATAATTAAGATAATTTTATTATTACAAACGATACTCTTTAAATGATTTTATAAATGATAAAATTACAGGTCGTTCCAAGTTGAATTAAAATTTTGCTAAACAAATTTTTGGTTACGAAAAATAATAATCTAGATTTTGGTTTAATCTAATAACACTTTTAAATAATTAATCAATTACTATAGACTATTTGATTAAAATCAATTACTTTATTCGAAAAAAAATAGGGCAAAAATCCGGGTCGTTACAACCTATCCCCCTTAAAACAATTTCGTCCTCGAAATTAGATCGTTGCTAACATTGTGCGTAGGTTTCACTTTGATCGATGAGTCGTTGATTATCAAGGGCGACCGTCCAAATCTAGCTAGCTAGGACACTTCCTCCTGTTATGATCCTCTCATGGCTTTTGATAAATCCTTTCATGTTTATACTTCCATTGTCGAC
>BPLS01029416.1:0-43089 GCA_019656275.1 Rhododendron kiyosumense | reverse complement strand
ATTCAGGCTATCTCTAATTACAAATTCCCTCATCGCGATAGGCATGTTTGAAACAAACACGAGGGCTTCTGTGTGTTCTGCTCCCATCCTAGCAAGGTGGTCAGCGCATTGATTGGCCGATCGGGGGATATGCCCAATCGTAGTGTTTGTTTGAGCCAGTAAGGAATGAACTTCATTGATCAGCACACTCTGGGGGTGATTGCCTGGGTCTCCTTCCGTGACGAGGTTCACCGCTGCAAGGGAGTCTGATTCAATCTTTACATTTTCCAGCTTCCTTTCTAGTATTACTTCCAATCCCTTGTGTATGCTCCATAGCTCTGCCTCCAAGCTTGATTGAAAGCTATGCTTGCCATAGTATCCCATGATCCAGTCTCCCAAATGATTTCTGAACAATCCTCCAAACCCTCCTATTCCATTCGATTCACACCAGCATCCATCCGTATTCAGCTTGATAAATCCTAGCTCTGATACCACTTGTCAGATTGTTTTTTTACTATCTCTCCTAAACCCAATTGGTGTTAGAAATTAAGGGCTTCAATCACCACAAGAAATTTGATCAACACCAGCGCTTTTTCTACCAGCGCTTGCAAAAAGCGCTACAATAGGAGGCCTATACCAACGCTTTTTTTAGCCGCTGCTAGAATTGGGATTTCCCAGCGCTCAAACCAAAAACGTTGGAATAGACCGACCATTTCCCAGCGCCCAAGCAAAAGCGCTGGAAAAGACCCCTCATTTACCAGCGTCTAGAAAAAGCGCTGGAATAGACTCCCCATTTCCCAACAGCCTGGGAAAAAGCGCTGGAGTAGACCCAAAATTGATCAACCAAAATCTAATAATATTACTCTATGTTATACATTTTTTAATACTCTTCGATCAAATGTGTAGCGATACCCAATCAACTTCATTCTTGGTATGATTGATGAATTATATAATATGTGAAAGACAGACAGTTCGGATCGAAAAATAAAGGCTTTTGCGGGGGTTGGGTTGCGATCTAATACTTTAATGCCTAGGGATGCATCAAATGTTGTCCGATTAGAGGGTCATCGATATCCAATGATCTCTGATTCTGGTGACAATGATGGAATTAATGATACATGAAATTCTAACGGTTCAAATTGACCACGGTAAAAATTGATTTGGTAACGACCTTTAAATTCTATACATTCAATGCAATTGCTAATAAACTAAGTCTTGTGCTGTACTTGAACATATGGTAGCTATTCAACCGCGACACAATTACGACGATCTAGATCGTTGATTTTGTTTTTCTTGTTGATTTTATCATTCTCGTAAAAATAGATATCTCGATTGGGTTTAGAAAGCTTCTTTATCGAGACACAATTTCATTAATAAAATGGGTTTTTTGTCTGATCAAGTGTGTAGCGATACCCGATAAACTTTATTCTTGGTAAGAATGATGAACTCCGTAATATGTAAAAATAGACGGTTCAAATAAAAAAATAAAGACTTTGTTGGGGTCGGAATGCATCTAATACTTTAATGCCTCGATCGCGACACAATCACAATGATCCAAATCCGTTCATTTTGTTGTCGTTGTTGATTAAATCATTCCCGTAAAATTTTGCCTCAATCGAAAAAAGCAAATATTCCCATTAGATGCATTATTTGGGATCATGGTGGTAGTGGTTGGAGAAAATCTTGTAAAATACAAATATAAAAAGGGGAGTGATTTTGCCACTCCCTTTTTTGTTAGTGTCACTCTCTTTTGTGTCTTTATTAGATGATTTGTTTTGTGAAAGAATGAGAGTGATACTAACAAAAAGGGGAGTGGCAAAATCAATTCGCTATAAAAGCTACTAAAATAAAGCTTTTGAAATGTTACTGGAAAAAAAATACAGAGCATAGAACATAAAAATTAATTCTCATGGGAGGAGTGATTGGGGAAGGTATGCTAACCGAAAAAAATAGGTGTTAAACATATGTTATATATTTAATATTTCAAAACATGCAGCGCAAATGATGTTTGGTTCAGTGGTTGGGAAAGGTATGTACAGACTATCGTGAGTCCAACGTCCAGTGTTCAAAACCCGGGAAAAGCACACGTAGGTGCTCCCGCCCCCCTCATTTTGGTTTTTGTTAAAAGGGGTCTATGCCAGCATTTGCGACCGCTGGGAAACAAACCGCTGGTAAAATTAATCTATACCAACGCCCACAAAAAGCGCTGGTACAGTGCTATTGCGCCGGTCATGCACCAGCGCTTTACTCAAGCGCTAGTATAGGGTACAAAGGTCTACAGCAGCGCTTTGTGACACCTACGCCAACGCTTTTGGCCGCTGGTAAATCCTATTTTTCTTGTAGTGAATTAAGTTTTTTTATGGAATTTGACATCACATCCGCAAGTCTATTCTTAAAGTGATCGTAGAGAGTGATATTGTGTAACTAAATGCATGGGGACACTCCGAGCCAGCCCAACAACTCGACTCTTTTTGGGGATGGAGGCCGGGAGTATTTATTCTATATTGATTTTTACTTACGTTTCATGCTTGCTGCTTTGATTGCCCCATATTTCTCTAATTTGTAAGTAGGATTTTTGTGTAGAAAACTAATCTAAAATATCGTGGCACTAGTATTTCTGAAATTTTGATACGTAAAGGTGGACATTTTGGATTAAAGCCAAAGAATCATCAGTAATTAAAAGTCACATAATTTTGCGTGATAAGTTTGGAAGAAATCTTGTGTGCATAGCATTACCCTTATTGAAAGTCTTGAGAAACCTATTGATGTGCTCAGTGCTTACGTACTTGACAGCAAATGATAGTTTTTTTTCCAAATGCATGGGTTGCGTACACAATCTTGTTAACTATTTTGGTTACAATTGATACAAGGAAAATAATCTTTTCAAAATAAAAATTGATAAAAATCTTCCTTCGGTCAACCATACCACAAGAGAGAATAAGATTGGTTGTTGTCTATTGAAAAACCTATGGTGGAAAAACTTGATTATGCAAGTTTAATAAGTACACATGCAGCTAAATTGTGAGCAGATAATAATTAGATGATAGTTTTTGGAATATTGTAATGGTTATTGAATACTGCATGTAATCACTTTGCTAGTAAGATTTTTCTCATAACTAATTTTAATTATTTTAAATATATTGAGATTTCAGGATTATATAGAAAAAATTTCGTTTTAGGCCCCATGTATCTCAGAGTCGACCCTTCCTCAAGCAATTATTAGATGGCTTTATGCTTGGGCTAGACATTGATTCCACGTGCTAGAAGGTGTTGTCTAACATGGGGCCCATGGGTGTAGGTCCACCTGTGCATTATTTACACGAAAATTAACTTGTTCCAAACATGTAGTTATACGATCTCACCATCTTAAGAGTATCAAGTGACTAATTCGAAGGTTATGTGGTTCATCCTTTTTTATTAAGCATGAATGAATCATGTAAGTAATAGGCATTACCGGATCTATCTAATTAGTTTTTATGAATGATCTTTGAAAATAGGCTACATATTAATGGCTCGATCATCGAGTGAGGCTGGTATGTGGTGACTTGAACCGCACCACTTTAACGGGAGACACAACCCATAGAGGCTTCAATAGGTTCTAGTTTATTGATTTACTCCATTTGGTTTCATGATATTGAGTTTCTAATTAAGTGTAGTATTTTGAATCCCTATCACACGAGGAAAAAAAAGGTATCATATTTGATCTGTTAAATTTTTGGTTGCCCAATAGGTATTCCTAGCACAGATGAAAACAAAAGTTGCAAAGTTGTGCTAACGTCTCGAAACCGAGATGTGTGGAAGAACATGGATGTCAAAGACTTCAAAATCGAAAATTTATCTGAAGAAGAATCATGGGCCCTTTTTAAGAAGAAGGTTGGAAATTATGTTGATGCTCCTGAACTCCGTGAAATAGCATGGGCAATTTGTAAAGAGTGTCAAGGCTTGCCGGTTGCTATTATTGCACTTGGATCAGCACTAATGGGTAAGGATATGAATGCCAGGCAAGATGAACATGACAAGCTAAAAAATTCCAAAATTGAAGGAATCATTCCAAAAGTGTTCGCATCCTCAAAGGGGAGCTATGATCGGTTAGATTCCAAGGATGCCAAGTCATGCATCAATGGCAATCTCGTCAAAAAGTCAAACTACATAAATGCTGCATTTCGTTCGTCTCAGACAAATGAAGCCTATATATTCATGAAGAACGAGTATTTGCAGTTGGACTATGCTCCAAGCTCGACCAACGACAAGGTGTTGAATGGACCGCTACGTATCTCCGAAGGGTTTCCATCCCTCAAGAACACAGTCTTTGCAAAGGTCGGAATAGACTGCGCTTTTGGGTCTCATCATGGAGATGAAGCGTTCATCTTCTCCGGAAATGTCTGTGCACGGATTAACTACGCATCAAAGACCACAAATGACAAGATCATCCAAGGCCCGAAGACCATCATTCAAATGTTCCCTTTCTTTAAAGGGACGGTGTTTGAAAGCGGCATAGATTGCGCGTTTGAATCAACGGTACTTGATGAAGCTTACCTTTTCAAAGGCAGCCAGTATGCTCTTATAAACTACAATGATCCCTATCTCATTGCCATTCGTCACATCAATGAAGGCTTTGTCAGTTTGAAAGACACCATATTTGAAAGCGGAATTGAGGCAGCGTTTGCTTCCCACTGTTTTAATGAGGCATACATATTCAAAGGAGATTCCTATGCACGCTTCAACTTTGCTCCCCATACCACAAACGACTACATCATGGACCTCATGGGTGGCGTGAAGAAAATCGCTCCCAATTGGCCCACTTTACATGGCATCTTGTCTCGCAAGAACTAGGGTTTTGGTGTTCATGAAAAGAATTTATATTAATCTTTAATGGAGGGAGGTTAGTGTTCTGAGGTTCTATTGTCAGAAACCTTGGGGGGAGGTAAGTGAAATTTACCCTTGAGCTAATATCATACGTACATCAGAAGTTCATTGCGCTTGTTTAAGTCAGTTCTTAGTATTAATTTGTACCTCATGTTTTGCATTTTTCTAGATTGGTAGGTTGGCCTGGTTTTCTATTTGTTCTTGTAGGTTGTGAGATTTGACCAATTGTGGGATGAGTATGTGCGCCAAAGTAGTTTGGGTTGTGCTTCTCATACTTGCCATGGCCAAGCGCGCTCTTTATTTTATTCGTTGTAATGTTCTACCCTATTAATAAAATATTATCTTTGCCAATAAAAAAAATTTAACTACTTTCTAGGTGCAGTTCGTCTGCTCATAAAGGCCTATTTGGGTGTTGCTATTTATTATCTATATATTGACTGTTACTTAACCTGTATTTTGCAAACAGTTGATTTCTCATTCAAATGCATCCTTTTTTTCCCTTGGCAGTGTGTAAGATGTTCTCTTTGGAGTTCATGGCTGCGGGAGATAGAATTTCAAGAAGGATACATTGCTAAAGTTGGCACCCTGGTGGTGTAGTATTTTGGAAAGACCCTGATGTTTTTTGAGAATGCTAGAGCATAAGTAGTAGTAAACTTTATGTTTTGTTTCCAAGGACTAAACTTTGTTTTGATGGTTTGAACCAAGATATGCAGCCATTGTTATGTAGATGAAGTGATTTGGCTAATGTTCAACAATTATGACGTTTCGTTCAAGTTAAGGCTAATGAATTTAGGCTATTTATGATTATGATTGTTCATGGTTGCATGAGGTAGTGATGAATTCTAAATATGAGCAGGGAATATGTGGAAAAAATATTTGTAACGACAAGTGTTCATTGCTTGCTAGGAATTATTTCATTGCCTATATGTATCATAAGCAAGGAAAACATTTGTCTCTAAAAGTCTACAATAGGCCACTTTTTGCGAGGAAATTACTTTGTCAATGAAATATATGCCAATGGCAAGGGATTTATTCCTCGCCTATTGCTATCATTCATGTGGCATCCAGTGTTTGCACGAGGAAATTTTGGTTTTTGGCGTCAAAATCTATAAAATTTGCGAGGAAGTTTTTTTTCCTCACGAAATTGCTTTTCCTTCCTCGCAGTAAGCTTTTGCGACAATGTTTAGGCAAGGAAAGCAGACAACAAAAAGATTCCTCGGTGATACATTCAACGAGGAAATTTAATGATTTAGCGACAGAATATGTTCCTCGCAATAGGTTGTTCATGCTGCAGCGCGCGACTTCAAAGAGTGTAAAAATCTCACGCCCTTAATAGACATTCATCGAACACCTTGCACACAGCCAAAATGCGGTGTGTCACGTGTGAACTGCATTCTCCATTCTGACGACATTGCCGTAGAAATATTTCCCTCTTTCCCTGAATGATTCTAGTTTAAGAGTCGTATATGTTTTTCGTTCGAGGGCTGCGGTGGATTCTCAAGTCCAAGAGCTGCATACATTGGCATTCAACAGTCGTGTCTTCCGTTGTAACTGATCTAATGTTTAAAATTCAGGCCAAGATTTGATTGTAATTTTTAGCAGGGGTATTTTGGGTATCAAAAGTGTGGGAAACACTTTTGATTTTTCAGCTTTTTTAAAGTAGTAGTAGAAGATTTGTAAAACACGTTTAACTCTAACATTAATTACAGTATATAAAATTGGAACCGATCATGAGAAGATGTTGACGATAGCTTTAAAATGCGATTAATGTTGGGTATATTTAAATAAAATTGAAGACTTAAAGAATTGGAAGAAACTTTGGGAGAGAAGTCTTTTTTTAAAATGAAAATGGAGAATGTGGATTGAAGTTGGTATGAAGAGTTGTACTCTCTAAATCTACATTTTGAATAGTATTATTTTGAGGCTTCAAAATAACAATTGTGTGAGAGATGGATTGGAGAGGCTCTTATAGTGCTTGTAAAGCGCATTTGAGCAGTTCATTTCTCCAATCAATGGTCCAAACCTCATATTGCGCCTCATAACATGTTGGGGGATGCAGTTCTCTCCACTAATCATATATATCCTTAATAAGGTACCTCGCAAGAAGATTGACAAAACCCTATACAAGTTATTCAAGGGTAGGAAGGCTACCTCTAATTTCTTCTGAATATGGGTTCCTTGCGAAAGTGGTTGTACGTACCACACTTAAGAAGGTGCAAATAAGCCTAATCCTCATTGGTTGTAGACGCACAGTAGCAACGTGTATATTTCTTATGGCGGACATAAATTTTGTATTTGTCTCTTCATAGTAAGAGTCACAGTAACAATTAATATGAAGGGTTCGTCACGTGTTTTATAAATCGGAACGGCTTTGATCATTTCTTCTTACTTCTTCCGGAATTATAACGGATTCTCTACCAATATGTTCGTGTACTAATCCTGAGCTCACCTATCTTGTTTTTTGACCGCGAATCGCAGTGGCCCGAGGGTGAAAAAAATATGTGGTTGTGAATAATATTGGTGTATCACACTGCGTTGCCCCAAATGGGCAGTGCAAGGGAGAAGGCCGGGCCTAACATGAAACATTAGACTTCTTGTTGGGCTTTAAGACATGGAGACCTGGTGTCTGGTGAGAAGGAACTTTTTGTATAGCTATTTGGATAGTAATAAACAATGCTAGGGACACGACTATCAACCACAACCCAACTACAAGACCAAAACATTCGGAGGACTCTTTTGACTAACCAAAAATATATATAATTGTCAGCAAAGTTGACAATTGGCATACGTGGTACCGTATGATTGGTAACGGGAGAACAACCATTTTGAAACTACTTTGCAATCATCAATCGTGACGTGCCACATAAGCGGTTGTAGTTGGTAGTTGTGTCTCTATCATTAGTATTGGACAATTTCAGCCTTCGGCATGAATGAACTCTTTGGGAGTAAAAAGAAGTTACAGACACATATGTTCATGCACAGATCCGTTGCGTCCGATAGTGTTTGAGGTGCAAATCCCACAACACTACAACACAGTTTTCTCACTCAAATGCAACAGGAAAATGCAAATTATCAGTTTTGTTAATCACAGTGGGGAGTTTCTCAATAGCACACAAGGAACGGTTTAACCACAGATTCTCCACTTCACCAAAGAATGGAAAAAATAAAAATAAAAAAAAACCTCGATCAATGATTTTGGTAGTTTGTTTTTTTAATTTTTTATCGCTAATGGTGGGTGTAATGCACGTCGAATTTGGGTTTGAGTTTTTTTTTTTTTTTTGAACGGTTTTGGGTTTGAGTTTGGTGGCTTTGGAGCGAGTATGGTGACGGTCTAGACGGTAGTGGGCCGGCGCCGCAGAGATTACGATGTGCATCTTCTATGGGAAGGGAAGGAAAATACCTAGCATGGTTCAAAAAAATTAGGAGTTCGTACCACTCTTCCGGCATGTTTCGATTGGAAGTTATAAAAAATAAATTTACGGCTATTTTTTGACTGCGACTACTCTAAGTCTGTGTGGACTCGTATGCTTGAAAAAACAACATTGTTGGGCCTTAAAATGGGCTGGCTAGGGAGATTGATTGGTTGTGTACTCATATGAAGACGGACTCTTATACTAACAGGACTTGTAAACTTTCCTTAGCTGCATCGATCCATCTATTGGATATGGAGGGAGAGGAATGCTAGGGTGTTCCAAGAAATTAGCACTTAGTTTATGGTCCAAGATTGCAGATGAAGTTTGAGCTTGTATGTGTTCTTGGACGAAGATCAAGTCCAATGATGAGAATAGACTGCTAGTCAGGAGCTGGAATGTGAATTCCAATATTCTGGCTTCGAGTTAGTGTTGCTGTCATCGATAGCTGGGTGTTTTCTTGTGGCATTATTTGCATTCTTCCTTTGCTTTGTCTTGCTTTGGCCAAGATTGGCCTGACTGCTTGTAAAGGTTATGCCTTATATAAAGGCTAGCCACATGATATCAGTACTAAGTAGTACTAAGTACTAAGAGTATCCACAATATTATAATTAAAAGTAAAAGATTTTTAAAGTTAATAATACTGATGCAAAATATGGCTTACAATGCTATAATCGAACTTAACAACTTCCGTAAAAATAATCAAATTTTGGGCGTTAGATAACTAAAACTAACAACCTTTTGACAATAACCAAATTTAATAGACCTTACATATTCTCAATCAAATACAATAATCATAATACAAAAATGTTTTATCTCTCATCCCTTTTTTCTCTCTTTCTTTTCGAACAATATTTTAAAAAAAAATTATTTTTTTTGGAAAATAGTTTTTTAAAATAGTTGTTTTTCAAAAAAAAAGTTTCAAAAACTATTTTTTCAAACTATTTTTAGAAAAACTATTTTCTATTGTTCACAGTTTTAAATTTTTGTAGTTTTAAAAAATATACTGTGATAAGTTTTGATTATCCAATTTTAATTATGTCATTGTAGACATCCACGTTGCTAACCTTAACAATCTCTTAAATGAATATTCAAAAGCTGATATGACAACTTTTGATTATCAATTTTTTATTATAGCATTGTGGATACCCTAATTACTAACCTTCTATCCTGTATTTTATGAGTTTCTTATCATTCCTAAAAGAAATAAAAAAATTACACACAAGTTCAATTTTAATTTTGGAATTTGCAACCCTCCCAATGACTTCTATTTCCCTAAACAAAAACCTACGCTTTCTCAAATAAGTACTTAAAAAATAAAGACATATTTTTAAGCTTAATAATATGCTTACAAAAATAATTTTTTAATTTTTTTTTTGCAAAGTTTGATAGATCTCATCGAAATCTATCAAACAATATCCATATTGCATATTTTTTTTTTATTTCAGTAAGTCTATTATTTTTAAACTTGAAAATTACAAATAAATACTTACTTTTTAAGGGGAATCTGGAACAATATTAATTTGTCCTGCTCCCCTCTAGCTCTCTGTTTCTCCCAATCTCTCATGATCTCCATTCACCATTCATATTTGTTTTCAAGTTTTCTTCAGCTCTTCCCTTTTCGTTATCCTAATTATCCATCCTTAATTGTGCTTGCAATCTCGATAATTCACCCCTTGTAAGGTCAGACTTCATTTCCATTGAACAAAAGCCAAGGATCCACCTATGTTCGCTACGCGTATTCTAAAGTTTCATCCAGTGCATACGGGACTTTTCCCGACTTTAATTAGGTTCCCAACTATTGAACGATGAAATTAATTCCCAGAATTAGTCCGAACGCATGAATTATTAAAGGAAACTTTTAGAGCCTTACTTCCTTTCAAGTCCTTCTCCACAATGGGACAAAGTCATCATGTCCTCATCTGGGGATGGTGAAACCTCAACGGCCGCGTCATTGCTTTTGGACAAACGAGAATTCCACATAATTGAAACATGTGTACTTCACCCAAGTACGTTCAAACATAAATACCAAAATCTAGCACAAAAGTCTCCTTTGTTGACTCCAGAGCCACAGACAATCTCTCTCTCATCTCCAGGCCATTTTTCCACGTCAAAACACTATAATTAATTAATATATTCTTCTTGGAAAATTCCACCAAATTAAGAAGTTTCCAAACTGTTGGCCGTATGTTAGTAGCTGGGGAGTAATGCTACCACAGACTTATGAGACTTTTTGCTTAATTAGTTACACACTAAGCACAACTACCCTAATTAATTGGGTCCTACTTTCAATCTAGACACATAATTAAGTATTCTTAACGCGTGTTGTGAAAGCCACAATTGTCACACTTTCCGCATATCATGCAACTTTGTTTTTGTATGTACACTTTTGTGGATAAGTGTGGTCTTAGGATTTTTTTTTTTTTTAGGCTTTCGGAGTTGAGGAGGGACGAATGGCGTGTATGTTGTGCCAAAATGCCACATACTAATGTGACATTTTTGCTCAAAATTACACTCGGCATAATTGCGCTTTGATCCGTTTTACTTTTAATCAGACATGTAACGCTTTACCCGTTTAGTGAAATTACAACTGTCACACTTTCATAAACATGACATAATGAGGTAATATACAAATTGGAATGCTATCGATGACATTCTTTTAGGGTTCGTTTAAATAGAGTGGAAATTATAGAAAATAGAAGCAAGAAAAAAAAATAGCACTTTGCTAGCATTTGATTAGCAAGAAAATAGTAGAGTGTTCGAAAGTAATTTTTCTTGTCAAATCTATTTAAGTATGGTTATATAGCTTTCACTTTCTTGCTAAAAACGTACGTAATAGTTACCAACTTGATCTTATGAGGCTTTCTATTGTGCCCATAGTTTTTACCTTTTTTATCACATTCCATATCATAAATTAAATGTTAAGGGGAAGGAGATGAGTGGAATGGCTAGTGAGAGAGAGTGCGGGAGAGAGAAGGTGAGAGAGAGTGAGAGTAATGGTGGTAGGTGTCATCAAGGTGGATGGATCCCTGTGATCAACAATCACAGAGGCTAGTCATCTAAGAGGTCAGGGGATTTTGGGATTTTCACTCTATTCGTGGACAACATCCCTGAGGTGAATGATCTGAAATGGTTGCAGAGAACATTCAATAAGTTTGGGGTGGTTAAGGATGCTTTCATTCCTAGGAAAAGGAGCATTCGTACTGGTAATAAATTTGGGTTTGTGAGATATGGATGTCATATGTCAGCAGGTATGGCAGTTTCTTGGTTGAATGGGCTGTGGGTTGGGAATAACAGACTCTATGTTAAGGAGGCATCTTTTGGTCACTCTGATAACCGATCTCGAAGGATTCCGCTAATGCATGAGGTGAAGAATAAAACTCCCATTTCAATCCCTCAATCTGGGGGAGAGGGGAACATCGTTTCTAGGCAAAAAGGGAAGTCGTGGAGCAGAGTGGACCCTGATAGAACATTTGCCCAAACTCTGAAAGGGGAAAGCTCTAACGGTGTCCCGCAGGAACAGCTTATCAAAATTAACATCAACCCGTCTGGGAATGGTTGGTTATACAGAAGTGCCGTGGCAGTCATGAGTAGGGTTGTTTCCATGAGCTCTCTGAAGGCCAGTTTCAGTTTGGTGTCTGACAGAGAAGCTCAGTTTAGGGCGCTGGGAGGGAGATCTGTTCTTATAACTTTAGAAAGCCAAGAGGCGAGAGATGATATTATCAAGAACCCATGGATGGAGAGATGGTTTGAGGGGGTAAAACCATGGAGCGGTGAACCGGCTAGCCTTGAAAGGTTCGTTAGGTTGAGTTGTCAAGGTGTTCCGTTGAACGGGTGGAATGCAGACACGTTTCGACGGATAGGAGAGATTTGGGGTTCTTTCATTTCGGTGGATGAAACTACTCTGAAGGACTTGTCTTTTGCGAGAGGAAAAGTTCTTATAGCTACCAAGGAGGTAAGGAAAATTGATAGATGGATTCAGTGTGAAGTGCAGGGAGTGAATTATGATGTTAGAGTTGTGGAGGAATTCTCCTTCTCCAATCCAGATGAAGTTGAAGGATGTAGCCCTGCGTTTTTTGAGAACCTTAAACCCAAGGAGATGGTTCAGGTGGTGGAGAGTACTGGGTCCAGCACCGGAGGGAAGGAAGATGAAGATGATGACGTGGAGGTTCCCAAGAGGGACCCAATCAGAGAGAAGGAAAGGGGTCATAGGTCTATGGGTCAAGACAATGTAGATGTGGCAGCTGGATTGCTTGGGGTGACTAAAGATTTTGCTGGGGTTTTGGATGCAAAGACTGATGAGCATTTAATGCCCGAAGTGGATGCCGTTCTGACGGCATCAGAGGATTTTGAATCTTTTGTGGGGGATTCAGTGGGTTTTGGCGCTGAGGAGGTTTTGGGCCGGAAGAATAGTGGGCCTGAGGTTCAAGAAATAGCCCAGGAAGTTCAACTAATGGGGGCAAATGTTGGGCCAGTGGAAGTTGAAAGTTTGAGAAAGGTGGGTCGGGCCAGCTTGGGTTCTGCTCTTGACATCGGTGTGAATGAGCTGGGCATTGAAAGCCTAGGTATAGTACCAGATTCAATATCCCCCTCTCAGGAATTGGTGATTCATTTAGGGGAGAACCAAATGGAGATGGGTCTTAACCAAATTAGTGCCGACATGAGGGGTTTGGAGGCAGGGGAGCAGAGGGAGGTGGGTTTTTTGGTGGCTAGAGCTTCCCAAGTCCCTCAGATCAACCTAATGGTGGATCTCAACAATCCGACTTGCAGAAAACGAAGGAGAAGGCAGCTTTCCAATCTCTTCTCTTTGTGCGAGGGCGAGCACAGTGGGAGCTCTATCAATCCGAGGGCTTCTCAAGGTGAGCTCATCCAAAGAAATTCTCTAATCTTTAGAGAGATCAAAGCGACCATGGCTATTGGAGGTAAGCTGAATATTAATTTTAACCCTGATGATGAAATTATTTTGAGTAAGATGATAGAGATGGAATTTCAGGAGGAGGCTCTCCTGCATGAGAGAGCCCGGCCGTGAGCCAGTTTATCTGTTTGTACTTTCCAGCGGTGTCTGTGTCGTGCTAATTTGTCTAATGCAGATTATTTCTTGGAATATTCGAGGTTTGGGTAGTTCTATTAAAAAACGATTTCTGTATAAGTTAATCAAGAAAAGAAGACCGGATTTGTTGTTTGTGCAAGAAACTAAGCTAGAATCTGTGGAGAAAATTGTGATCCAGAGAATGTGGGGCAGCCCCAATATGGAGTTTATCAGTTCTAATGCTGTTGGGGCCTCGGGGGGGTTGCTAATAATTTGGAATAATGATTCTTTTAAAGTGGAAAATGCCATCATCCAGAGGCACTTCATTGCTTTACAAGGTGTCTTATTTGGCTTCCCTTGCATGCTAGTTAACGTGTATGCTCCGAATGATGTGATAAATAGACGACTATTGTGGGAAAACCTATTGGCTGTTAAGGTAAATTCTCAGGTTCCTTGGTGTGTAGGGGGAGATTTCAACGAAATAAAGGATGTGGGTGAGCGGGTGGGATGTTTGAGGATGGATAGGGGTATGAGGGATTTTTTGGAATTCTGTAACAACATGGAACTAGTAGACTTGCCCATGCTTGGTAGAAAATTTACTTGGACCAATTTCCAAAATCATGCAATTCACAGTCGCTTGGATAGGTTTTTGGTAGCTCAATTGTGGTTGGAGAAGTTTAATGTTCTGCAGTGGGGGTTGCCAAGACCTACTTCAGATCACTGTCCGGTTATGCTTGTTAATGATAGTAGGGACTGGGGGCCTCGACCTTTTAGATTCATGGATATCTGGCTGTCCAATCCTAGTTGCATGAAGCTAGCTCAAGAAACTTGGAATAACTATGAAGTAATGGGCTGGGCGGGTTTCTCAATAACCCAAAAACTGAGGGCAGTCAAGGAGAAGCTTAAAGTGTGGAACAAAGAGGTTTTTGGGGATGTGAACCTAGCTCTCCAAAACACGGAATCGACTCTCCACCAACTAGATGTTCTGGCAGAAGAGAGACAGCTTAACACTGAGGAGAAAGCCCTGCGATGCATGACCAAATCAGAATTTTGGAGACTGTCTCGGCTCTCGGAATCTCTATGGAGACAGAAATCCAGGGTTAATTGGTTGAAATTAGGGGATAAAAATACCAGATTTTTTCAAGCTATAGCCAACAATAGGTTCAAGAGGAATATGGTGGGATCAATCAAGGTTAATGGTAGAGTGCT
This sequence comes from Rhododendron kiyosumense, assembly GCA_019656275.1. NCBI lineage: Eukaryota > Viridiplantae > Streptophyta > Magnoliopsida > Ericales > Ericaceae > Rhododendron > Rhododendron kiyosumense. The sequence goes on along the minus strand of BPLS01029416.1, from coordinate 28,596 downwards.
GGAAGAACCCAAGGAGATTAAAGAAGCTGCAGTGGTCCATTTCAGAAATAATTTCATGGAAGAAAGGAACAACAGGCCAAAATTGGGGGGAATATTTCTTCGAAAACTGAATGTGGAGGCAGCTAATCAACTTCAGAGCCGGTTTATAGTGGGGGAAATAGAAGCTGCGCTGAAAAACTGTAGCAATCTCAAAGCCCCTGGACCCGATGGATTTAATTTCTCCTTTGTCAAGAAAGGGTGGGGTTTTCTAAAGGATTTGGTACTCCAATTTTTTGAGGATTTTCATGCCAATGGTAAACTTTTTAAAGGTATCAATTCTACCTTTGTTGCTTTGATCCCCAAGGTTGACTGCCCTTCTTCTTTTAGAGAATACAGGCCAATAAGTATGGTGGGGTGGGTTTACAAACTATTGGCTAAGGTTTTGGCTAATAGACTTAAAGGCCACCTATCATCCCTTATTGGAGAGTCTCAAGCTGCCTTTATTGGGGGCAAGCAAATACTGGATGGGGTTCTTATTGCCAATGAGGTCATTCATAGCTGGAAGCATGGTACTCAAGGGGGTTTAATTCTCAAGATAGATTTCGAAAGAGCATATGACTGTGTGAATTGGGGCTTTCTTCTCGATATGATGGCAAAGGTGGGTTTTGGGGGAAAATGGTGTGGTTGGATCAAAGAGTGTTGTTCTACAGTATCGATGTCTATTCTGATTAATGGGTCAGCTTCTAAGGAGTTCCAAACTCAAAAAGGGCTAAGACAAGGAGATCCCTTATCTCCTTTTCTTTTCGACCTAGTAGTGGAGGCTCTTAATATTCTGCTGGAAAGGGCTCGAGATCTTAATATCATTAGAGGAGCTAGGGTTGGGGCCAATGGAGTGACTGTTACCCATCTCCAGTTTGCTGATGATACCATCATTTTCTGTAATAATGATGTAGAGGAGGTGGCCAATATAAAGAGGATTCTCAGGTGCTTTCAGTTAATGTCGGGATTGAAGATTAATTTTTCTAAGAGCTCACTTTGTGGCGTGAAGGTTCCGAATCAGGATGTGGAAGCTCTTGCTCTAGTTATGGGGTGCAAGGTTGAATCCTTGCCCATCAAGTACTTGGGATTGCCTCTTGGAGCTAACCCAAGAAGAATCAAGACATGGGAACCGGTTATTGATAGTTTTGAGAGGGCGCTAAGCATATGGAGAAGGAGGTGTATATCTTCTGGGGGCAAATTCTCGTTAATCAACTCCAACACTCGTAATCTTCCTGTCTATTTTATGTCGTTATTCAAAATGCCTTCAACAGTTGCCAAAAAATTAGAGAAACTTCAGAGGCAGTTTTTTTGGGGGGATTCAACTGATAAAAGAAAGATGCGTCTTGTCAAGTGGGATCTTATTTCCAAGTGCAAGGAAGACGGGGGTCTGGGGGTGAAGAAAATGATGCAACAAAACTTGGCGCTATTGGCGAAGTGGTGGTGGAGATTCCACGAGGACAAGGACTCACTTTGGGTAAAAGTTATAAAAAGGAAATACAAATTGGATCATGGAACCTGGCTGCCTCAATTACCGGAATCAGGACCAGTAACGAACATCTGGAGGGACATTTGTAGCATTGGAAATCTTAGTTCATGTATTGGACCATTACTCCAGGAGGGTTTTAGGATCCAAATCCATTCCGGTCAGGAAGTTATGTTTTGGAGCCACACTTGGTTGGGAGATCAAGCTATTCGTGAAGCCTACCCTAGACTTTACCTTCTCTCCTCTCAAAAAAATGATGTGGTCAGTGTCGTAAGGGATGGGAATGGCCTTGGCAATTGGAATTTGCAATTTAGGAGATCGTTATGACCTTGGGAGGAAGACGAGAGGGAGGAATTAATTCAAAGCCTCCAAAATGTAACCTTAGATCCATCAAAACCAGATTCTCTGTTTTGGAAGTGGGAGGATAGCAAGCGGTTCTCGGTGAAATCAGTTTATGAGCAGTGGGAGCGGCAGAACTTTTCAAGTGATCCGATTCTTGGCTCGGTTTGGAAGAATCTCAGCCCCCCCAAAGTGGAAGTCTTATCATGGCTGGCAATTCAAGATAGGGTGGCAACAAGATCAGTGCTCCATAGCAGAAATCTGATTTTGGATCCTCTTTTGTTGCTTTGTCCTTTATGTTCTGAGCAGGTTGAAACTCCTCATCATTTGTTTTTGTTCTGTAAGGTCTCTTGGAGGGTTTGGTCAATTATTATGGATTGGTGGCATATGTCTTGGGTATGCCCTTGTTCTTTGGCTGACCTTGCTGTTTGGTGGTTTGACAATGGGTTTCGTAATTTGGAAAAACACATTTGGGAAGCTTGTTTTTTTGCAACCGTCTGGTCTTTATGGCTAACAAAGAATAACTTGGTTTTCAACAACGTTGTTCCAGTGATTAGGGAGGTTGGGGATGCTGTTAAAACGAAAGTGGCAATGTGGATGAAATCCAAATTTGATATCAAGCTCTATTCGGTGGAGGAATTTAAGGCCTTCTTGGATGGTATTCGAAAGTTGAAACTCTAGTCGTGTTCTTGAGGAGTTTTGGTTTTTTCCTCCAACTCTCGGTTGGAGGTTCTCTGTTGTTATTGTTGTTCCTTTCTTTCTTTTGGCAGTTGTAGCAATTTTGTGCTCCATGCCTCCATCTCGATGTAATCCGGTCGAGTTTTATAAAAGTTTGTTTTGCCGATAAAAAAAAAAAAAGGTATTAGTTTGTAAGAAAATTCTGTTTGTACAGTATTATTTACTGATAAACGATGCATCTTGAAAAATGATTTGCAGACGTGAAATAAATCGATGTTGGTGAACTCGGGTTTGGCCAAGTGGGTATGAATGAAAAAGCTAATGTTTTGTTTGGAACACTTTTTGAAAAAAATTTAAAAAAAAGTAGTATGGCTAATAAGTGGAGAGAGATAGAGAGAGAAATGATTCGAAGTAGGGGGAATCTTTTGAAAAATGCTTTTTAAGAAGAGAAGCACATAAGTGTTTGTCATTTATGATTGCATGTTCGAATTATACGGAGGCCAAATATTCTAAATTTTTGGGTCACTAAAGGGTTTGCCCGATCGTTAATTTTAAACCTTGAATTTAGTCGAGGTGGGCATAAGCTGGCCCAAACACCCGGTTATCAAGAAAAATAATCCACTATCAGTACTGCACGAAACTCGCGACTGTAGATTATAGATAGGAATGCGTTGCTCCACTTTTTTTCCATTTAAATAGGAAAAATCTGAGGGAAAAAAAAAAGATTAAAAAACAGTGCATGGCGGCACGTAAAGTTGGTGTATCATAATTAAGTATTTTGCATGTTTGAAAGACAATTAAAAAAGGGATTAATTATTTAGTATTATCTTATGAGCTGTATCTGATAGCAATATCAAAATTGCACCAACTGCGATTAATGTTTTCGAAATCAAGAAAGAAATATTAAGAAATGGCCGACAAATTGACGACTACTTTTTTTTTTTAATTTCCTTTTAGATGCCTTTTTATACTCTCCAAGAGTTAAATCCAATTAAGCCCCACCACCCCTCATCTTAACAATATTTTTTTTCTTAAGTCTAATGTTATTTTTTTCGAATTTTCATACAAATAATTTATGATAAAGATGCAAGGGCGATATTCAAGGTAGTAAATTCTATTTATTATTGATTTTAAGAGGGTGTATATATTATGAAATCGTTACACCATGTGATCGAACTGAAATAGTATAATGTTCTCTAATTGTCTCTTTTTCGGTCATGTGTTAGAAAAGAAGTCTGAGAATCTGCTATGTGCTCCAGCTAATTAAGGTGCTAAGTGGTCGGTCACATCAAATTGTCTCTTTTCATTTTTTTTGAAATTTATGACCCCGCTTCCTTGCTTCTTAGCACATAACAAATTGTGAGTGAAACATTTTCCCGCGAGTTTCTAAATTCAGAAGGTTTAAGTTTCTCCGATTTTATAGCGATGGCCCCGTAACAAGTTCGTGCATATAGATGATAGATCCGTTTGTATTTTCTCTTGACCTAATTTATTTAGCTCCCATTGTGCAGGAGAGACAGCTTTATCACCCACAGAGCATTCTGTGATGCACTAGCTGAAGAAAACAACAAAGCAAACCAACGAGGAGGGCTAGCTTCCAACTTGGGCTCAAACATACAAGCCCAATTGCCTGACCAGCTCATGTCGCCCGTGCCCATAACCACCAACAGCCCAATGGGCTTTTTGGACTTCAACACCAACTACGATTCCAAAACCCCACTCAAGTCCCTCCCTCAGGAGCTCTCACCGGTGCCGTTTAAGCCCGCGAACATGGCCGGCGACATGTTCTCGACCACTTCGGGCTCCCTGTTCGGGGGCCCAAGAGGCATTATCAACTCTTCAACTTCCTCTGGCCTTCAGCTGATCAGTCCAAACAACTCACCATCAGGCTTCAACTACGATAGCAAGAACGGGAGCCCACTTTCTAGCGGGTCGGCCCACATGTCCGCAACGGCCCTTTTGCAAAAAGCGGCCCAAATGGGTGCAACGGCGAGCAATAGCAATATCAACTCGCCCAGGATCCTAAAGAACTTTATTAATAGTGGGTCATCATCCTATGGTGCAATGGAGCATCATAACAACAGCTCGTTTGATCAACCCTTCCAAAATCATCGTAATCAGTCAAATTTGATCGGAATCAATGGTGGAGGGTTCATCAATCCGTTGTTGCAAAAGGACCCACAAGAAATTTCCCATTTTTTCGACACGGGAACCAATGGGAATGAGATTGGCTTGTTTGGGGGAATGTTGGTGGGTGGTCATCCACAATCTCAAGGGTTATTTATGAAAAATCCAGAGCAAGAAGATAATGATAGCTCTAGTCTGAGTCAGGGGAGGGCTCCGGTTAGCCGGAATGTGATTGCGCGATCGACATTTGGAGGGATTGGCAGCGGCGATAACATGACCACGGTTGATTTTATGGGTGTTGGAGGGTCAAGTAGACCTCCGAATTCGCATCAACAACAACAAAAGTCATTGGAATTGGAGGCATTAATGGGTAGCCAACGGAGAATGCAAATAATGAATAGTCAATTCGATGATCAGCTCTTTCAAGGGGATCCAGCCATGGAAAAACCCATATGGGATGCTTAATTGATCAGAGTAGGGCAATTCAGTTCAATTGTATGACTTGTCGTTAGCGTTCTAAGATGTGAGTTCGAGTCACAAAAGCAGCCTCTTCAAAATTGATGTAGGCACTATACGTGTTGTCCTCGATCCCGTTTTAGGGGAAGGCTCGTGTATTGAGTTGCCTTCTTTTTCTAGCCTTTTCCTTTTGTGGGGGGAGGAGGGGAGACTAGACACACCATGTTGTACGCATTATACTGGGCATCCGTAGGCTTGGCGCCGAGTAGCTATTCTCAGGCTTCGGCCTTGCTTTATGTCAATGATGAAGCAGGCCTTTGTGCAAGATCCAATTAGAGTTTGGTTTCTCTAATCCTTGGTTAGCAATTGCCTGATGTCTTAATTGCACAATGATCTTGCGATGGTAAAAAAACATTGGATTTCTACTTTACTTCGGTTCTATATGTAAAGGAAGAATGGTTTTTTGATATTTCATTATTCTTATCTATGAACCTTACCTATAACATACAATAGAAAATAAACGTAGTCTGTCCAATTTAAAATTGGGCTCTGAGCCTCTGAGCTATTGTTGAAAGTTAGTGTAGAGCTATGGCGAAACCTTTGTTTGTTTTCTAAGAGAATTCTTAAGTAATTGTAGCCATTTGATGAGTACATCCAATGTTTTTTTTTCCTAATGGGGATTTCTTGATTTCGTAATTTGCACAAAGCAAGTGTACGGCATTATTGAACAATTGTGAACTTCATTTGCCACGTATTAATGTGGGTTCTCATTTTTGTCACACATATTAAATGGCAACATTGATAGGTCCGTATGTATCCCATGTGTGATTTAGCATAAGTTCCAACTGACATAACTAACTCAATCCCTTCAAATTTAACCGTAAGTTCGTAACCAATCACTTCCCGCCAAACCCCTCTCTTCTCTCTCTATAAATGAACGTCTTTGTTTCTTTGGGGACAGGACGGACTCTCTCTCTCTCTCTCTCTCTCAAAAGAGATTTACATTTTTTGGGCCACCTTGCTTCTCTGAAATTCGAAACATAGCCATGGCCTCTCATGACCATAGCAACTCCCCTAGACCCCTGCTCGTGAACAAAACGACTTCCACTCCCATTTGATGATCGCCTCTTTACAAAAGTTGCTACTGCTTAATAGAATATTAAAGCATTCCCCATAGCTACTGACGAAAAATTTGTTCTATTCTGTTGATAAAATCCAATATGGAAGGCATTTCAGGAACGCACTAGATCCATTTTCTTGTGATTCCTGACAATTTTTTCAAGATTGATGAATTCATTCGTGACTATCAAGTAGTTAGGATACAATTGCCAGAGTTTTGGTGGTTTTTGAGGCCCTTCAAAAACGTACTGTTGCCTTTTTTGGTGGATTTTGTCACAAAGTCCTATTTTGGTAAGATTGAATAAGAGTAGTTTCTCCCATGGTCAAGTAGGAGCTAGGTTGGTGAACACATAAATATGGCTATGGACCTCCCATAGAACGGGGGAAGCGAACTTGTCACCCCTAAGCCTTAGGATTTGAATTACTTGTACTCTCCTATCTCAGGTTGTTTCAATAGAAAGAGAGTTTTTGGAAGCTTAAAGGTTATCCTAATTGGGGTGGGACAAGTACACAACGCTTGAATGTACAAGCAAAATGAAAAACCAAACAGTTACAAGTGTTTCTAATGCTAGGCTACGACTTTTATGTAGAGTTTGGTTTATCTACACCAAAATAAAAAAGGGAATCCAAGATCCAAAGAAATAAGCAAAATCTCATTCTAGGGGATAAACTTCAAAGGGTAAAAAGAGAAACTATATCTCAATCAATATATTCAATATTCTTAATAATAAAAAAGCTACCAAAATAAGAGACAATTTACCTATTTATAAATTCAAAACCCTATAGACATTAAAGACACTAAAATGACAACAATACCCCTAAATCCTACTGCATCACAAGACACAAAGACACCATTTGAGGATTCCTCACACTTAGACATGTCACTCTCACATTAGAGTTTGTGTATCCACTCTCACAGTTACACCTTAGTACCTTACTTGACACTCCAACTTTGTTGACTCTCGGTACAAAATGAGCCCCCATCCCCCTATTTATAGGGAGCCAAGGAACATTTTAGAATAGTGTAGTCCTGGAATAATAATAAGAGATTCTAGAGAGACCTAAACCTTTCCATCATAGTCCAGAATATTCCGATAGAGCCCGGAAGGTTCTAGCATAACTCGGGACTTTCCAATTAGATCTGGAACCTTCTAGTACATTCCATTTCATTCCAGAATAGTGTGGATGTTTCTAGTGAAACTCGGAATTTTTTGAAAGCATCTAGAGATTTCCAAAGATCAGTTGGTGATGACTCTCAACATTTTATGCATACCAAACAGTTATGATTTATGTAGAATTAGTGTTAACCCGTACCAACGGCACTACGCATTCCTGTTGGAAGGGAATGACAGTTGTGTGATTTAAGTGAAAACTATGGGCACTTAACCGGGAAGTGAAAGGATGCACTACAACCTTTGGATGAAATGAAAGGACTATTGATTTCAAACTGATTGGGCACTCAACAAATGGTTGGTTGCTCTTCCTCAATGTTGGATCCAGAGAAATATGTTACAACAACATCATCAATTGCTTATGGAGTGAGCTTCCCCCGGTTACATGGGAGGTCCAAAACCCTTTGACTGTGTTTACTACTGACCTCCCACAAGTCCCCCATGGCGATCATTTAACCTTTGTTGTCCCCAGTAACCGAACCTTCTTGGTTGAATTTAGAGGAGGGACAGTGGAGCTTTTGCAATATAGAGTGGAAAACGGGTGGACGAGATGCTCCTATAATATTGTTGATGAAGCCCCCAACCCCAACATCGTCGGGATAGCAATAATGCCCGGAGGGAGACACGACCTCATGGTTTTGGACTCCCAAAACCTGCTTCATTTTTTCAGCACAAATTTTGATCGTAGATACTACTAGACCCACTGTAGACACCCTAATCCGGATCTTGGAGGTTCTTTGAACGCCCCGATGATGAAATAAAGGAAACAATACCTTTGAGAACTTGAATGGAGGACTTCCTTAAATCCAAAAACCTAGACAAGCCAAAAGCCCAAAGAAACCGAAAACCCAGATAAGCCCAAATAGCCCTGGACTAGACCTAAAATACCACACGGAACACTTCTATACCGCACAGCGTAACAAAATTTATTACGCCGCACGCGATCATGAGGTCAACTGCACGGCATTTTATGGAAAAGTTCCGATTGGCTCAATAAGCTATCGCCCACGCCTGTTTGAGCCACAACTACAAAGTGGCTTAGCTGAAAAAACACTTTTAGCCCGCCTAGAAAATACCTTCCTCATTTGAATTCAAAATTTTGACTCTTGCCTATAAATATACCCCCCACTCAAGAAAAAAGTCCTGGGGCTCCTAATTCCCAATCTATCTCTCTTACTTTGCCCACCCCCCATTTCCAAGCCTTGAGAATGTTGTCCTAAAAAGACATTCTCTTGGCACAATACTCCATTTTCTTCCTCACCATCAAAGTTAGTCTTTAACTCACTTTGAAACCTTACCTACCAAAACATCCAACAACCACTCCCACCCATACTCATCCATGCTCACCCGATCCTGTCCACACTCATCCATTATCACCCATCCGCGTTCAAGCTCAAGATCAAAGGTAAAAACAAGTTTTCTTGGGCTAGGCCCTGTCCTGGCCCTGAGGGGAACTTTTCTACAGTCAAGTTTAACCCCCTTTGGGTTAAAAGCTTACTTAAAAACTATTTTCAAAGACCAAAACGTCACGGTATTGGACATACCATGTCGTGCAGCGTTCTGATGAGTCGCACGACGTAGTATGTTCAGGTGCACAGCCTTTTATTTGTTCTTGTCTACTTGTTTAAACAGTTTAAATCGTAGTCATCCTTCATCAGGCCTGCTTGTACTGCCCAAAATGCTGTAGTCAATGCTTTTCAAACAAAAAAAAGCACCCCGCTCACCTGACAAAGTCGGTCTCTACTAAACATTTTCAAAGGGGAAACATTTCGTACATCTTTTGAAACTGAAACTGTTTGATAAACACGTAAGAGGGGAAGGGAATAGAAGATATATCACGTTGGTGTGCATGTTGTGCTATCTGTACAGGAATGATAAGAGTATGATGTTATGAGACGAAATAAGTAATCAATCAACTGTTCAAATTTGAGCCATTCTCACACAGCCTACCGTAATCCCGCGCACGGCCTTATGGTATGCCGTGTGGTCTACCTGCTTTGCAACCAGACTATCATCAACACCCAGGACGGCGCACAGCGTGTTATATATTCCGCACGTCTCTTTTCTAAAGATACCAGAAGATATGCAGTCGCTGATCCGTCTTAGAATAGTACCATCTCTTCAAGTGCTGGACGGTAAAAACAATTTTCAGTGCAAAAACCTCTTTTAGACATAAAACATGGCTTGTAGATATGGTCCTGTTTCCGGATGGCGACTCTCGAGCGCACCGGTCGGGGAGCCCACACCCACCCAATCCCTCCTGCCTTTCAGATGAATCTAGCACATTCTCCATGCTCCTTGATTCAAAATGGGGAGGCCATCTACATACTACATGGGGACGATGTAAAACTCGTCCGTATCAACACGGATGCTTTAGTTGCTCAGGACTTTTTGGTTATTGTTGAGTTAGGGGAGAGGGTTATCTATGCCATCAACCGCATCTACAGAGGCAGAGAATTTTTGTTGCCGGAATTGATCGGAGGAGAGAAATTTCAAGGGCAAACATGAGATTTCGGCCTTCAATGTATCACGGAGTCAGTAGTTGTATTCGTCCAATATGCAAGTGTACTATGGCATAGTTGAGCTTTAGGAAAAGGCATAAATATAGTAGACTATTCTATTTCTTTTGCTTTTCTTTGAGCATGGACTATGTTTTGAACAGTTCCATTTCAAATTTTTGAACATGGGTAGGAGTAAGATCACGGCAGTACTAATGCTTCCACAGTTGCTAATGATTAACACAAGATAGAAAAAGGTATGAATGAGTATTCCGTGAATGAAATGGGTAGGGCAGAGTTATAATTCTTTTTTGTCTCAAAGGAAGCCGAATTTGAGGATCCGGCTCACATGTGGGTAGAAGAAGAAGAGGAAGAATAAAATACACAGCAGATTCTGGCCAATTTGGACTGAGAAATAGAACAACTTGACCGAGAGAGCTCCAATGCTTCCACAGTTGCTAATGATTAACATAAGAGCGTTTGACAAAGTTTTGGGTGTCCAGATAGTCTTTATTTTTTGTAATTGTGCTAACTGCTAGACCTAATTATTTATCATGTGTTTGCATTTATCTCGCATTCTTAGACACTACCAAACAAAGTTAGTTGGGATATTCCTAAATGAAGCAGACATAACAAGGCATGTAAAATTAATGCTCATCAACAAAAATTCTTGCCCGTGAAAGGCAGGCAATAATCAACCAATATCAACCCAACTAGCTCATGCATAGTTACTCAATGGTAAAAGGATTTGATTGCTTCCATCCACTAAATCATGAACTAAGACATTAAATCTGCCGGGAACATCTTGCATCGCAAATGATCCTTGAAGAACATAAGCTTTCTTCTTCAAAGGACCATCTTCTTTTGTTGCTTTTGCACAAAAGCAATGGTAACAATACGGCTGCAGGAACAAGAAACTAATGTCCTTGAGCATCACATCATCATCATTGTTGTTGAACTTCTCCCACGAACTAGCAATGGCATTGTACCTAAACATGGTGAATGAAAAGCCATGGCCTCGTTTCCTATCAATCCTAACGATATCCCCTCATACTCCATCATGTAACAACGGCCAATCTCAGCATTCTCTGGCCTGGGGTGTTATATATAATAGTCATTCCCCACACAACAAAGCAGTACACATATTGTCCGTGAACGAGCAAACCTTTGAATAAATCAAAGTACTGCACGGTCTCACCGGCAAAAGAAATCTTAGACCACCCGGTTTTTATCATTGCCAACGTAAGCTATTCTAAGGATTAGTAATCCACTGTATCCTTGTCCAAAGTGCCCGCATCGGAGAACTACAGTGTGGGTAGCCCTCACTGGCGGTGGAAAATGATCCAGCATGCGTGGCTAGACCATCTTTCTCCACATCAGGCAATTTAATAGTAGCTTTTGTGAAGGGGTTCATTAGCAACATGAAATAAAGTTGCATATTTTTCAAATTGTGGTTGTACATGAAGTTTTAAAAAAAATATGCATAATACAGAAACTCTATTGAGTTATAAAGTTGGACCAGTTGGAAACAGGCATGATAAAGGATCACATTGCATGTGTTTTCATGCTACATATCCGTACTTGATCTATGTCGTTGAATACATAGGTATTTGTGACCATGGATAGGTCCTGTCATGATAAATATGGCAAAGGCCGCCATGATCCTATATTTGTGTTTTCAATGGACCAGATTGTTTTGAGATGACAACAAAAGTTTGAGCTCCTAAAGTTTACAATGTCTAATATCAGGATGACCTATGTGGCCCAAGTGGGAGATTGTTAGCAATTTTCTATTTGTAGGCCTACATAGATCATAAAATTAAACATTGTATGTTGTCGAATAAGGCTTGAGTGATGTCGGTATTACCCATAAGGTTGTGATCTTTAATTAATGTGACCCGGGTAATGGACACATCTCTATTAGCACGTATTTGGGTCATATCACGTGCATTAAGTGGTGCGGGCTTATTTTATATGTAGAGACTAATTAAAGGGCCCAATATGGTTCCATCTATTATAATGGGCTATGATGGAACCAGGGCTTATAAATAGGTGGTCAAGGTCCCCACTCCAATCCTAGCCTCTTTTCTCATACCATCACATCGTGTGTGAGATTAAGGTCAAGATCAAGAGTAGGGTTCTGGAGGTGGAAGACGGATAACCACGCACTAAAGTTTTCATCCTCCATGGCGACAGGTACGCATTCGGTATTATTTTCTTCAACGATTTGACATGAGATCTTGGATTTAGGGCTTCTTACGAATTCCTACAATTTTAACACATTTACTTTATTAATACGTACAAGCATTATACATCTTGGGCGAGAACAATGAACAGAACCTCTAGTATATAAATATATTTGGTATCAGATAAAGAGGGGAGAGAAATAAACAGAGAAAATGAGAATAATAATTGAAAATAAAATCTATTGGGAACCGTGTACCGAGAAAGGAGTTAGGTTTTGAGACCCAAAACAACAACAATTCTCAAACTCTCTTGCAACCTCAAACCGGCCCAGACCCATTTTTCACTTCTCTTTTACTTACTACTACTAAAACTTTTAGGCGTCCTTAATCCTATTTGACGTTCTTTCGTGTTTTTTTCTTTTTCTCGGCGACGTTCTTTCGTGTTTGCGAATATAATCATCACAAATAGTCAATCAAGCCAAAAATCATCAAAAAACTGTTCACTAGATTTCATGTTTCCTGACAAAAAAATTGTGAATATTAATCAAACATTGATCTGTCGAGTTTCAGCCTACCCAACAAAAAGCTTTGGAAACATTTTTTTTTTTCCCTTATCTCCTCCGGTCGTCACGCCACCTTCTATTTCCATGCCTATCGTAATAATCCCGGTGCCCAGACGAATTATTACGCGGTGGTGGTCTTGACCGGTGGTTGTGGTGGTCAGGCTCATACCTATAATCGTGACCACCCGTACCCATGTTCGTTCTCGGCTCCGGATAGTTCCGTCCAGGCATTACGTACTCGGTTGATGATCTAGTTGGGCTGTCCCACTCGAACTCGGACCCACCACCCACAAATTGATTTCTTGGATGAGGATCTCCAATATATGGATTATAGTAATTGTCCTGATTAACTCTCCAAGAATTTGTTGGAGGCGGAGGAAGAGGCTCGGGTGCAGCTGCGGTGCGTTGCGGCGGCGGCAAGGGGCCGGAAGAAAATGCAACGGATGGGTGTTCTCTCCCCGGTCCATTAATTGTGATTGAAATTGGTGCTGGCTTGACATAGACAGAGTTGGTGTCAGCCCACATTGCCGCCGCCAAATTGGGCGGCAATGGTGAGCTGCGGTGGGGAATTATATTTTCCATATTTATATTTAGTGGAGAACTGGCGGCGGCACTCTGATGCAACCGGGAAAAATCAGGCGGCTGCAGCCGGTTTTCCGGCAAAAACGCTGCTGTCTGGGGCATTGAAAACTGAGGCATTACTGGTTGTTGGGCCATCATGTCGTTGATGGGAAGATTTTCCTGTGAAGGCATGGAAACAGCAGTAGTTTCTCTGTTGGCTGTTGCACTTTGCCGTGAAAAGGGATTTCTACTGACATCCGTTGGTCTCCATCCACTCTGCATTTATAATCAAAAAGAAAAAAAGAAAAAACAAAAGAAACAATTTAAATATATCAGTGATGAGATATTAACGTGGAACGTAATTATTCACTCACTCAAACTACAAGATTTGAACTCGACACACTCCGATCATTATTTGAGTTTCATAAGACTCTGTTTGGATCAAGAATGTGGAAGAAAAAAAAGAAAGTGTCAAGTGCCTTAACAAATTTCCTGTCAGCACACAATCTAATGTTTTCTAACCTTTTTCTTTCTGTCGTAAACTCGTAATCCAAACACAGCCTTTGTGCGTGAGTTATGCCTTATTTGACCTCTGCTAACCTGGTGGGTTTTCTTCTACATGGGAGATACAGAGAGCCACTGACCACCTATTGGGTTTTGGCAGTCTACATCTCCCATTCCAAAAAACAAAAGCTTAATGGTTTCAACATTTTGCTCATTAATTCTAGATAACTGATCGAGAGAAGAAGAAATAGGATATATACAAGTCCATAATTTCTTGAAAAGGTTGTACAACACGTGCATAAACAAACGCACCGTTACAGGATCGCTGGAAGGAGTTGGGGAAGGAAGAGAAACTGGAACATTCGCCTCAGCATTATTTCTGCCGCTGCCTCCTAACCCATCACTTAAACTACCGAGTGAGGCAGCAACCCCATTTGCCTTAATAATATCAAGAAGCTTCACAGTTTCCTGACTTGACAAGCTCCCGACATCTTGCCCGGATGTCAATGCAAATACCAACTCAGGGTTTTTCAGCAACACAGCAAGCAACTCAAGGTCCGGTTCTGCCATGTTACGGGTACCGTTCTGAGTTGAATCAGGGGCCACAGAAACTCCATTATTACTGATTTCTTGTTCACGAGGGGAAACCACTGTTTCCACACCATCACTGTCTGGTAGCTGCTCAGTTGGGATTTCAGGGGTTAAACTGTCATCGTATTCCATTTCACGGTCCCAAGGTTCCTTAGGATCCGAAGGAATCTCCTGAGACGTCCGGTAAACGGTTTCCTTTTCCCTACGCATTCTGTTTCTCTGAACTTCAACGTCTTTGCTGTTCTCTCCTGTGCCAACACTCCAAGCATCATGGATTCTTACTTCTGCATAATAGAGAGAAAATCGGTAGGAAGCTGATATCTGCAGAATCTCCATTTGAGCATTAAAAGAAACTGAAGAGAGGATAAGAGCCAAATTGCTTGCATTCACAGTATTTTATTTTTTATTTTTTGAAAGAGCATTCACAGCTGAAACTTTCGAAATTTTAACGTGTCCCTCTTGCAGCTAGTTATTATCTGCTCCAAGTTCAGGGTAGTCATTTTGTCGCTTCATTTTAGGTGGCAGAAGAAGACACCTGAGGAATGGTTTGGAAATTGAATTTTCCTTTCCTTTCCATTACCATTTCAAGCAGCCATTTAGGTTGTGTTTGGATCAACAAAATTGTTAACGGATTTACGAGGGAGAAAAAAATAGGAGTAAAAAGGTGGAGACAATCAATCTAGCTTTTTGATAATAACCCTTCCATTGAACATATCCACTGCATACTTGGTTTCCAAACTGTAGTAGGCCAACATCCAGATTAAGAAGAAAAAACTGCCATCCTTAAGTACACCCTGGTTCAGATCCAAAAAAAAAGTACACCCACACAAATCAGCCAAAATCCTACGTATTGAATGGCTTAGAGTGAGAAACCACTGCTAGTGCAGTTGGTTGTCTCCTTTCCCCCCACCGTGGAGGCCTCGGTTCGAGCCCCACGAGGGGCGGACTTTGGGGGCTAGGGCTATGGATAGCCTCTTAACCCCCATGCTAACTCCAACACCCCATTAACCCCCGCTAATGTATACAATTTGGCAACAAAAAAAAAAAAGGCTTAGAGTGCCAAAAGATTATCAGCCAACTTTTTCAAACACAAAATTGGCAATCGTGAAGGTGTTGTGATTCAAGAACTTGAGCTAAGCTCAACAAGTTGTATCCCTTGATCTACTGACTTCATTATGCCAAGTTATCTTCCTCGTTTTCCTATTCTGCCGTGAGGTCATTGTACGAACTTGAAGACTGGAACTTTTATTGAATTCCTTCCCACAAAAGGGCTAGTGAGAGCTCTTTTTTTTTCCACGAGGCCTTTGTACGGACTTGTAACATTGGAAATTTCATTGAATTTCTTCACACCAAAGGGGCAATTGAGAGCTTGTTATTTGACATACGTAACTCTTTGGATGCAGTGTGAGTTCAATAAACTGAAGCAGTACATCTACCTTTTGCTAATAAATGTATTCCAATACATTGGAGCAGTACATCTACGTTTTGCTAATACATGTATAAGCCATGGACTTCCATATCCACGACTCCGGGAATACATACATAAAATGGAAGTGTCATCAGCACAATGCGTGGTTGTTCTTTATACTTTAATCCATGCCGAATTTGAGGATTGACGTTGTTGCATTTTTGCAGCCCAATGCAGATAGTTCAGTTTAACTGTATTATGTATGAACCATTGGCATACTCACCAAAAGAGAGTACATGTTATGGAAATGGATTTATCTTAGAGAAGAGTGGAGATTGAACGAGCTTGTAGATAATATAAAAAATACACTTCAGAACTAGCTAAACAAATGCTTCTAAGTGAAAATTGATATCTGGGTGACAAACACATGTCCTGTTGAACCGGGAGTAGAAAACAGAAATAGGTGACCGGCGACTGCCAATCACAGTTCTGCTTTTTTCTTTTTAATGCGGTTTAATAAGTCGGATTAGTGGACATTCGATGTATCTCCAGTAACAACAAAATGATCACATTTTCCAAGAAAATGATCACAAATTCACCGCAAGAAACGACAGGATGACCAATTTTCATCAACTGCAAATGCACCTGAGAATTTCCTGTTTCTAAAACGAGCATAAGTTTCCAAACCACAGTAGGAAATAATTAACAAAAATATCTCAAACTTTTACTCCATTAGATCAGTATGCTGGTTATGCGTGGATTAATTTGTGGTACAACTTAGCTACAACCATCCATGACATAGTCCTGACCTTCACCCAATGGGGAGGGGTGATGATTCAATGATTTTAAGATTCCTCACGAGAAATTTGCCATTTGTTAATGAGTAATGGACCAGTGCCAAGAACATCCTAATTCCTTGGAAACACAATCTACCAAGATTTACTTGATGATGGTGGCATTTTAGTGATTTGAATCAAGAGCTTGACCATAGCTCTCCAAGTTACCAATGATCCCTGCCCGAAAGTATTGTTGAAATAGGATTCATGAAACTGTGAAATCATAATTTTTATATTTTTTTGGTCTTCGATGACTGAAAATTTATTTTTGAAATAAACAGATGTTCAAGTTTTCCACCAAAGAAATTGATTTCAAGATTTGATTCTAACTGATAAGAAGAATGAAAGAAACTAACATCAGCGCATGTTATAATAGATGCTCATTCTCATATGTTAATATACTGTAAAATAACTATCCCCTAATGACTACCTTTAAGAAAAATAGTATTTTATTTCTCTTGCAAAGGGCTAGTTCTTTCATCACCAAAATGATTTGACAAACATTGCAAACAATTAATGACGGAGCACTAGAAGCAAATGTACCTGCTGGTGTCTGCCACCGGATCTGGACCCTCTTGCACTTCTTCCACAAAGGTTCATACAGGTCTAAATTCTTCTTATTACCACTAGGAGTTTCCTGCGGAATAGAACCTTGCTGGGGAAGCACCACAGGCTCCTTATGTTCTTCAACAGGCCGAACATGAGCTTTGGAAGGCAAAGTTCTGGCCAGAGAAGAGGAAAATTTGATTGGACTTTCAGTCTTTACTTGGTGCCCTTCACTAGAAGAGGCACCAGACTTTCCATATTTGCTTTGCATGAACTGAGCACGCATTTTTGCTTTTTGGATATCATCTGCCGATAGTGGGCGCCCTTGACTGGCAGTTAACGATCTCACAACTGGCAGGCTTCTTCCAGCCAATTTTTGGCCAGGTTGTTCCACCAGAAGAACTTTTCTCCGCTCTCTAGTTTCTATAACTAGCTAAGGAAATTCACCCATGTCCTTCCATACGCGCAGAAAGAGGAATATCACGTGCATAACTTATGTATCTAGCAATTTGGACAAATACTAGAGAAGCATACAGCGATAACACCATGACAATAATCAAACATTTCTACAGATCAACTTAACCGAAAAGAAAGTGGAATCAGAAAATCTCTTAGTTGTGAGGCCATCTCTGGTGGGTTTTGGTCGCAATGGGTTATGGGTTAAGATTTTGGATGGGCAGAAGATGACTTCTCTGAGGTTTCTGAAGGGAAATAGTTAAAGTGATTTGTTTTTTTAAAATGGCACCAGTTGGATTCCAAAAACAAAGGCTATTTATGGCAAACAATGTAGTACGGAGTATTTTAATGGCTAAATTCCTTTTTCTTCAAATGATCATGGATATTTACCACCACAAGGACTCTGGTATGTTTATGGAATTATGGGGACAGTTCAATCGAAGATAATACCCACATAGATTCTACTTCCAGTCCTTTCACATATATTTCCTTGAAGCATATAAGGTACTTTCGGAAAGAGTCAAAAGAAATAAAGAAATGTTTAGGATACGGGATGAAGATACACCTCTGATAAGCTTCTTACTAGAATCATCAGCTGGTGCTGGGAGAAGTTTCAGTTGCTGCGGAGATTCAAATTTCCTGCACACGAAATCATGCTTAATGCCCCACAACCACCAAATATGTACGAGAAGACTTAGTAAACAAATCCCTACTAATTGTTCTTCCCCTCTTTCTTAGTTTGCTGTAGAGGGTAGATTTTTGTAATCGGAAGGTAAGCCTTCCTTGTGTTCTGTATTGTCTGCTTCTGAATTGTTTGCTCTTTCAATGGAATTTTCAATTTACCAAAAAAAAAAATGCACCTGACAGAATTCATATACATACATACCTGAAGTTTTCTGACCCTTCAAATGAGGGAGCAAGAGGATCTTCCTGTAGAGCAAGGAAATATAATAAAAATTATCTCTCAAGAAACAAGATTCAAAAAAGAATGATCTGGAAACTATACAGTTTACAGCACTCACAGGCACATCAATTTTGGACTCCCATGATTCAGCACCCATAATTTCACTAATGCTGCATGTGGTAAAAGAATAATTAGGGGAAATGTAGTTATGTGGAGGATAGGGGGCCGGGGGGTGGGGGGGGAATGCAGGTTATACAATAGGAAATGTTATTACCTCTGCTTCAACAGCATCTCATCCTGTGCATCAGTTGAGGATTTTACAGCATTTGGCTTCTTCATAGCTTGACTTCTTGCAAATATTTTGCTCCATCTAGATAGCAGGTACCTTGCCCTGTTTGAAATGTCTGGTCTTCAAATCAGATAAATGAGATTGAGATCCAAAATGATAAGAGAACACAAAGCACAAAGCTGAAGCACAAATTTATCCCTCCTCTTTATGCGTACAATATTTAGGAAATGAAGACCAAACAGAACATTCAGAATAGATTTCGCGGAGAAATATGATACGTCCATATCATATCAACAAAAAGTAGCTCTTATTGTGCCCTTAACTAACCATTCTTCTATTGTACTTCATGTTCTACCAAAATACTGTGTTATGCACACAATATATATGATATTCAGATTTAAACCTCCACTTCAGCAGTAATATGTGATGCTGAAAAACATAATGTAAATAGATGTTCAATAAACATTGAGACAACTATTTGAGCCCATCACGATGCTTTCCAATGTAATACCTTTGCTTACCAGCATCTTTTTTTCCTTTTCCTTTTTCTGATAGGCATTGCAAAGCATCATGACATATGGCATATGGATATGTATAAAGAGCAGTAGCTGAGAGGAAAAGAAAAAGAATTTGTAGCAAAAACACACCACCTGATGTCCTATAAAACCGCAAACTGTTTACGCTTTGAAGTACAGCCGACATATGTACAGGGAGAGCTTTGTGTAGAGGAAGGTGGGAAAGAACCTGGTAATGACCCATTAATCAATCATTAAGCTTCAGTGTCAGAGTGAAAAAGTAAACCATGTCCCCCCCTACCATTATATACCTTAAGAATGACATCGAGAACACTTGTTTGTTCTTCACTGGCTGCTTGACTCAACCATGTCGCTAAAATCATAACACCACCTTTAGTTAGAAACCTGCGAGAACATAAGAGAGCAACAAGGTCAGGGGAGCAAGCCCACAACCAGGTACAACGTTTTTCCATGTTCAGGATTCAAGTGATGAGTACCAACAAAGTACGGAAGAATTCTGAATCTGCAAGATCCACTCCATCAATTTCACCTGCCCAGAAAATGTTTCTTCCTTCCGCATCAAACTAAAAATATTATCCACGAAATGTCTACCAGCATCATCTAAACCAGTTATAGTTTCCTCCTGTGTGGAGCAAGAAGGTCCTTCTTCACTGCTAACAGGCCCCACAGTGCTTAAGGGAACTGGATAAATTGGCAATGAGGGATTGGCGTTCAATGGGACCCCATCTTGTGCCTTTAAGGGAACTGGAAAAGTTGGCATTGTGGATTCAGTGTTCATTGGGACACCATCTTGCACCTCTGAGGAAACTACAAAAGTTGGTATTGTGGGTTCAGTGTTTATGGGGACACCATCTTGCACCTTTAAGGAAACTGGCTGAGTTGGAATTGTTGGATCAGCATTAATTGGGGCTGCATCTTGCACCATCAAGGGAACAGGATAAATTGCCATTGAGGGATCAGTGTTCATTGGGTCCCAATCGTGCACCTCCGTAGCCGTATTAGATCTCAGTGCCTTGTCCCTTGACAGCCTAACCAATCTTCTAACTCTTGAACGTTGACTGGTAAAAAAATCTCGAACCTATGAATCCAAAAGGAAGAGGTGTAAGTAATCCGAGGTTTATCCCAGATGACATGTTCAGCAACCTTGAATACTCGTAATCACTTTGCTTAGAACAAACAACATAAAAATTAACCCCAAAAATGGCTACAAATCAAAGGTGACAACCACAGAAACCACCAGGACACATGAGCATGTCACAATCTCGAGTAAAAAGCAATTCCTTTTTTCCTCTTTTTCAGGCAAAATCCAAGTTCAATATAAAAAGAAATAAATATATAAACGTTAATTTTGATGGAAGAATCGTTTTGATGCAACGGAGAGCAACTAGGACCTGACAAAGAATCAAGCAGGGGGGGGAAATCCATCTTCCCATCTGTTCATATGTTTCAAAAAGAAAAATCAAGAAAAGAAAGACCGTAGATAACCAGTTCAGCCCCTTTATTGCACGTGCTTTAATCAAATAATAATTGACAATAAATACATAAGCAAAGTACAATGAAGGAAAGTATAACACACCTGTGTAACTGTAACACCAAAAAGAGCACTGATTTCACGAGATTCCTTCTTGGTGATTGCATCTTTAATTGAGAAAACTGACTGCATATACTTCACAGCTTTCGGGTTCAACAAATCTCTAGGTCTTTTGCCTGCAAAATCAATTTCTCCTAATCTTCAGTACTATCTATACAAGAGAGCAAATTGTGTGCTGTGTTAATGAAAAACACTAGTTATCAACTTATCATCACAAAAATAAATCACCAGAGATTATGGGAAAAGCTAATCGAACACAATGAATTCCTGATTTAAACAGTTAGAATGTGTTAAAAATTGCTTGAATAAGCATAGCTAATGGACACGTGACGTGTGGCAAAAGAAAATAATTCTGTCAATACAAAACCATACAGACTTTAATTTTATACATCTACACATGGCCTGTGTAATATAAATTTTTATGTATAGGTTAATAGGCATTTCATCGCAAAAATCCTAAATGAACTAATTTAAACGAAACTTGATTCCTCATTGATAAAATGTCAACACCAAGCAAGTTCCAACAAAATGATCAGATCATGCATTTAATTACTAAGAGCGCAACAAAAGCACTTACCAATTTTAATTGACAAAGCCCCTGCTGCCTGCACATTAACACAAAATGAAAAGAAAAAACAGTAGTCAGAACATATAAAACATAAAATGCTTTAACAATCATATTTGGTCATTGACACTTTCCTTCCAAGTAATTCATAAAACAACATAACCTGGCACCAGCTCAAATCGTATTAACTAGGGAACTGGTAATCCACAATATGACATTCAGAAATACTGCAAACCAATGGAAACAGAAGAAGCAAGAGTTCAACCTCACTACTGTGACATGCTTCGGTTCAATGCTTCCATTGTTCACAATATCTTTCTGTATGCCAACTTTTCAAAATAAATAAAAATAGTCACAGTTGCTTGAGACGATTCCATGAAATTCCGCATTAATCTCTTTCAGATAACTAATAAATGTCGTATATTTGAACTGGAAAACGAGGCCAAGCCCCATACCATGAACTGGAAAACAAGGGGAAGCCCCATACCAAGAGAATGAGGTTCGACTATAGTAACCTCCAAAGACAAGGCTGACCAAAAAACAAAAGAGCACCGAAGCCTCTAGACCATTAGAAGGCTAGCGAATCTACCATAGTTCACGTAATCATCAACTGCCATTGTTTCCAGATGAAAAGTTTCATGATAAACAGTTGGTCAGTCATAAACCCCGCAACTGGATTCCTTGCCGTAGAATTAATTCTACAGCAGACCGCAACCATGAACATATATTATTAAGCCCAAATAAGGAGATTGATGCAGCAAAACACACAATCTGAGCAGTTTTAATTCAGCCAAATACAGTCAAATATTTTGAAGTCATGCACCAAAAAACCGACTCTTACCAGCCTTGTCCCGGGCATTCACTAACAGTAGCATGACCAACATTTTACTTTCTCTTCTTTTCTTTCCACCTCTTTGGGTGGGTGTTTGTGACGGGAGGGGAGGGGAACGGAAGTAATTGTTGAATGTTGTTAAAGCATCCAACCCAAAATCAATTGGTAATGAGGGGAGAGGCTGTCGAGGCTCATGTTCTAGTTTTTGGAGGAGTTAATAAACAAACAAGACCAATTGGCAATTGCTCATCCATCAGGTTCCGTCCCACATTAACAAGTCCAAACTTGGCGGCATCTTCACGTCCCTCTTAAACAGCTACCAAAACATGTTACATTGCAACTATATTTATGATGTTTCCTTACCATCTACACTGTAAGGGGAAACAAACAAACAAATGTCAACCCTCTGAAATTTGGAATGACCAAAAAAGCAACAACCTACAGTTAATAGTTTGAAACTTAAACTGGTTCCTCTTCCAAATAAATAACATCTACAATTTTGACTTCAATTAGGGTGAGTTTAATTTGATAAGTCAGGTGTTCAGCCAGCTTAGGTGAACCTCAAATCCTGCCATCCACTACCGGGGACCCCAATTAAATCCACTATTTTCTTTTCTTCTCCTTTCGTTTTCCCACCGTTTTCTCACAAACCAAACATACAATAACAGAAATAACGCAAGCAAAAAGAGATAGAGGAAATAAGTAAAATAAAAGCAAAAGAAACAAAAGAATCTACCATCTCTTGGGAGAGGGGGTTGACGCCGGTGAGATTGCACTGCATTAGGACCAAGTTCTGAAGCTGATCGATCTGGCTGTGAACGAGCTCCTTCTGGGACAGCAACAGGTCCTGATACGACGACGGCTTGGAGCCATCGCGAACGGCCAGTTGCAATCGGTTCTTCTCCTTCAGTACCTCCATTGTCGTCAACCCTAACAACTGAACCCAGCACAAAAGATCGAACCAATTCGCGCATTAGGATTCCACCCTGTGCTAGCGACCGAATCGTTCGGAGTTATGGCTAGGGCTAGGGTTTCGTGACTGCGTTTTCACAGAGACCGACACGTATAGATGGATACAGTCTATGTTTAGATGCCGTGAAATCTACAGATACGGTGACGGTGACTGAACGAAAATCGACTATGTGCCCTAGCCAGGACCGGAGATGGTGACGGGTCGATATTCGGGGTCCGGATAGGATGGAGGGAGGGAAGTGATTAGTAGGTCACAACGCCAAAACTGGGACTCGAATCGTGTGTCGGTTGGATACCCTGACCCGTTTTTTAATACTCCTTGTTTTTTTAGGGTGGTTATGAGGTTTTTTTTTTTTTAATTATTAATAAGCCCTTGTTTCCCCGGTATTTTCCTGCCTTGTTCTTATCCAAATTATGTTTGTATTTGCCCAATTTCGACCACACTCTCGGGATTATTAATGCGTTTTGACGAGATTAATTTAAAAAGTATAAAAGAACAAATTGAATTTTACTCAATTTTGACTTTTTGAAAAAAAATAAAAAAATCAATTTTTATGTTTTTTCGGGGATATTTTCAAAAAAAAAAAAAGGGGTCAAAACCATAGTTTTGTACTACTTTTCGGATCTCTCCCATATGGACGAATGAATATTATATAAAAAATTGGTGCAAAACTAACAAATACGAAAAAATTAAATCAAAACAAATCAAAAAAGCAAAGGAAACAGAGGCTAATGATTATTGCCAAAATGACTATGTTAGCCCCGGTAATCAACCCATAAACTATTTTTATTATTCTTAAGGAGGGAAATGATTTTTGCATTTCTCTTCTATTTTCATGCACCCCTTCTTTTTTTCATTTTTCATGTGAAATTACTGAATAATGCTTATTTTTCCATTCCTTTTTTATGAATGACATATTGATACTACTTTTAAGTGGATAAAAATAATATATATATATATATATATATATATAAATTGATAAAAAGATAGTGTGAAGACTCATTTCACTTGAAAAAAAAATAGTAATGGGTTTATGTCTTGAATATCCTAACCTATCAATTTCACGATTGAAATAAATTTAACAATTATCCAACTAAATTGTCTAAATGGTAATACATATTGTTCTCTAGCAACCTAGTTTTCTTTTCAAACCAAACATTCACATCATGTTTTTCATACATGGTATTTTTTGAATATATTCTATGTTATTCTATCATACTTTTTATTCTACACAAAATAATATGTGTTGAACTTTTTTATATATGAATTTTTAAAAATATATAACCTTTATATAGGTTGATCAAGTACATGAAACAAAACAAAAAAAATACAAATTAAATAAAAAAAATATCAAAACATTAGCGTAATCTTCAACTCCTTTTAAAAGAGACTATTTTAATTTTCTTAGGCTTTTTTCGACTCCTTTTAAAATAGACTCAAACATCATTTCGCTAAGATTCTTATTTTTAAAGCATTTATTTTTCATTTTACAAGATAGATTATTCTCTCATAATATATCATATTTAATTTAAAAAATAAATTCTTATTTTAATTAGAAGAAATATAATAGCTAGATACTCGTACTTTATCACTAATGAATGAATTGAAGATAAAACAAAATTTTGCTTAAAATAAAAAGTTGATTTGGCAGTAATTAATAAATTTCCCTTTTCACCCTTTTGAATTGCCAGTTATAAACCCCTGTAGCCTATTACTACCTCATATCCCCACCGCCTTCCCTCTCAAACCCTCCCTCTATATGATGACCGGAGACGGCAGTTGCGATCTCTAGGGTTAGGGTTTTTGAGCATCTCTCCAACACTCAGGTACTCGATTAGGCCTTCTTCAAGCTTCAATCGCCTGTCGATTTCACCGCCTCTCTCCCTTCCCATCCATCTCTACATTACTACAGCTGTCTTTCTGCAGCATCTATCACACTACATTGATTACGCTTTCAGTCGGTTTGTTGAACTCACCGGGGTTTTTTTTCCGAATATTTTGTTTCCCGATAACTTTCTAGGGTTTTAACCACTCTTTCCACTTTCTAGGTTTTTGTTTTAATGATCTCCGGTCCTTTTGGCGTGTGTTTGTTGCGTATGCATGCTCTGTTTGTGCGTCTTTTTTGATGTAATGTGTTCATATTTATATCTTCTACGAGCAGTATCTGTTATGTTTATCTTCTGCGAGCAGTGTCATACCATCAAACCTTTGCTCTTTTACGTTATATATCTGTTTGACCGTTGTTGACTCTGGACTGCACTGCGTGGTGTGAAAACCGGAAACTCTCACGAACTATCCAGTCAATTTCCAGTAATAAGAATGCTGTATTTGAAAAACTGTTCTAGATATACGTGTGGATTATGGTGTTCAACCCCTTTGTCGTTTTAGGACCCTCCACTCCCGATAGCAAGCCTTGCTCTGGGCTTGCGCTTTCAGTACTCGCTCTTAGTAGTTTGGGATGTTTTTGGAAGACAGTCTCGCTCTCTGCTCACTCATGCATACGCACATGGTGTGACTTAGTTCAGAGCTATAGTGTTGGATCAGTTTTGTGTGTTCATTTGTGGTTAAATCTTCAAACTTACCTATTTGACACTTCAGGCAATTGACATGAATACTGCATACGCTTATGCCTCCGCACTCAGTTTTTGAATTTGACAATTTGTTGGTTTTGTGAATTTAGTATCATGCATATTAACAGCCATGGCTTCTAGATGAGCTGGCATTTTTGACACAGTAATACCGCAAGTTTATTTACACAAACCACTTGTTTATGGTTGCAAGCTAGCTGTTCAGTTAACAAAGCACCTTTGCAACTGCAAGCATGTGGATTTATATCCATTTGGGGCATGCAACGATGCGCGCTTTTTCTCTCACTCCTCACATGAATCGGAAAATAGAAAAGTTAGGATTACGATTTATTACTCTTGTGTCTGGGGCAGAGTTTCACTTAGCTTCATTATCTTCTTGATTGTTCGATGTCTTAGTGATGATGCAATTATGTTATTTGCAGATTCCAGCATTTAGGGATTGGTGCAAAAGCCACAATGAGTCAGCTGAAGATTATTGAGTTGGCGGAAGGTTGGGAGTATATGGTTAAGGGAATCACAAAACTGAAGAGAATTCTAGAAGAGGAGCCAGAGTTGCATTTCAGCTCTGAAGAATACATTATGCTCTACACGTATCCCTTAGTGTTTTACCTTGCACTTGTCCTTACAATTAGTCCTTTAATATTGTATGGAGGAATAGAATAAGGGCAGAAAGTAATGATAAATTTATATTTGTTGTCTGAATGGGCTGTTTTTTCCTTAACTATGATGACAGTACTATATACAACATGTGCACCCAGAAGCCCCCTAATGATTATTCCCAACAGCTCTACGACAAGTATAAGGAGGCTTTCCAAGAACACATTAATTCAACGGTGAGGATATTGGTTGATTTTTTATTTATTTTTTTGACCTCTTTGTGTATGCTGAAAATTTCCTTGTTTATGCTTTTACGTCTTATGCACATTGTTGCTGCTTGTTGACATGCAATGTAAAAGATAGTAAGCATATGTTTTCTGACACATTGATTTCCTGAATAGGTGTTGCCATGTCTAAGAGAGAAGCATGGTGAATTTTTGCTCAAGGAGCTTGTTAGAAGATGGGCAAACCACAAAATTATGGTCAGGTGGCTTTCGCGCTTCTTCCATTATCTTGATCGCTACTTTATCACGAGAAGAACACTTCCTAATCTCTATGAAGTTGGGCTGACTTGCTTCCGTGACCTGGTTTGTCCCTGGTTTATGTCATGCCTTCGATTCATATTTGATTTGCAGATCTCATACTAGAGTCTAGAGTGGTCAAGTATTTTGTGAAGTATGTTTTAAGGTAATTGTTTGTGCAGTTCTGATCATAAGTGGTGATTTTCATTCGAATTCCAGGTTTACGAGGAGTTGAAGGTTGCAGTCCGAGATGCTGTTATCGCACTTGTAAGTTTTTTGCTTAAAGCATGGCACAATTTTCTCTGTCTCATGACCATTTGAGGTTAATCCCAGTGCTTATGGCCAGATTGACGTAGAACGGGAAGGAGACCAAATTGACAGAGCTTTATTGAAGAATGTACTGGACATATATGTTGAGATTGGAATGTCACTGATGGAATACTATGAAAATGACTTTGAAGATGAACTGCTTAAGGATTCTTCTGCTTATTATTCTCGGAAAGCATCAAACTGGATCGTTGAAGATTCTTGTCCTGATTATATGTTCAAGGTTTGGAATAATATGTATTAATCTAACTGTGATTTTCTGATCAATGTGGATGGAATCTGACAGTGAACCTGTAAACGACAGGCTGAAGAATGTTTGAAAAAGGAGAAGGACAGAGTTTCTCATTATTTGCATTTGAGCAGTGAACAAAAGCTAGTGGAGGTAGATTTTTTACTCCATATAATGGTTAGAATGTGGATCTTGTTCAGGAAATATGGATCATTTGATGGTTTTATTTAGTGTGGAAATGGAGATGTCTGCTGAGGATATAGATAGAGAGTCCCAGTATGATCCCCTTGGACCCTGAACTGGTAGCTTAAGAGAATATGGATACTTAGATAAAGTTTGATTGTAGTTAGCTATATTTGTTGTTTTGTCTAAAATCGAATAGACAGTATAATTCATATTTGTAGGTTGAAAATCTGGTGATTGAGGTTGGTTTTTTTATTGTAATGGTTCCTTTTCTATGTTGAACAAAATTATGTGATGTTTTCCATATAGTCCAACAAAATTATATGATTCAAGAGCTTGAAGCAGTTGGAATTATTTGTAAGAGAAAGTTAGCCATCGACAGACAAAGTTGTAGTCATGCTTATGGAATGTTCAGTTACGTCTCATAGACGACTGTGCCATCAATTCTTTCAGTTACGTCCAATCCCCTGAAGAATGAGAGCTTGAATTTCAACTAGTGTCACCATACATTAGTTTCCTGCCTCCTCTTCCTCCTCTTTGTGCTTGTGTGTGTGTTAATTTTGCTGATATATCTTTTGTAGAAAGTGCAAAATGAGCTGTTGGTGGTATACACCACCCAACTCCTTGAAAAGGAGCATTCTGGATGCCTTGCTTTGCTTAGAGAGGACAAGGTATCAATAGAAATTGCTTCCATTTGTTGCTGAATTTTGTTTTTGTATAACCATTTGGAGTAAAGCCATACATGGTGAATAATATCTCTACTTTGTTTCCTAAACCTAGGTTGAGGATCTCTCTAGAATGTATAGGCTATTCAGTAAAGTTCCTAAAGGCTTGGATCCGGTTGCAAGTATATTTAAACAGGTCTGTCTTTAATTTCTCTCTCTCTCTCTCTCTCTCTCTCTCTCTCTCTCTCTCTCTCT
>BPLS01029415.1:12183-23915 GCA_019656275.1 Rhododendron kiyosumense | reverse complement strand
CCGCCTTATCTCTCTCCACCACCACTTTGAAGGAAGAAACGGCGTGCTTCCTCGCGCGAGTTTGTTATCAGAGAGCCAGAGAGCCACCGCCTCTTAGCCCCCATCGTCACACGCAGCCACCGCCTTATCTCTCTCCACCACCACTTTGAAGGAAGAAACGGCGTGCTCCCTCGCGCGAGTTTGTTATCAGAGAGCCAGAGAGCGAGCTTCAAATGGAGAAGTCGATCAATCGAAATGAAAAATTCCTAAATCCAACAGGTATTGTCTTCTCTCTCTCTAAAGATTTTCTCTATTGTTCGTAAATCAACGGGTATTTATGCTGTTGAAGTGTTTGCAAGCATTTTGGTTTAGGTTTTCAGTTATTGCTCTTGAAATTTTTTGCTCTGCTTGAAGTTTTGGCTTCCCCAGTTCTTATAGATTTATGGTGTACTCAAGATCTAAAATACATGTTAACAACTTGACAACCACGACCTGGAGATTACGGTTGTTGTGTACTTTAGGTTTATGCCCATCCTCATTTACTGTCCATTTCAAGAGTGTGTTTCGTGCTTGGGCGGCAAATCAGCAACCAATGGTGGAATCCGTATAAAAAGTTAAGAACAGCCAAATGAACAAACCAAACCCTCGACATGCATAAGACCCAGTAAAAGGCATGGAAAAAATACAAGAAAAAGATTGAGTGGTCAGTGATATGGTGAAGTGGTGAGTAAAGCTCCAGAGTTAAGAAAATGATCAATTGAGCAAATGGGAGTGCTTAATTGGTTAGCGAACCTTAACTCAGTCTCTAAACTTGCACTAATATCCCGGATTACTTTCTTTAGACACTCAGAGCAGTATGAAGGGAGAAAATACACGCATGTCCTAATGATTGCGTACTTTATCGGAAGGAGTTAAAAACTGCGACTTCGTGTCCTACATGTAACACGTCAAGATGGAAGTTAAAGAAAAATTCCACCGAAATAAGAGATGGTGTTCCGGCAAAAGTTTTATGGTACTTCCCCATAATCCCGAGGTTCCGAAGGATGTATCAGTCAGTAGAAACAGCAGAAAACTTGACATGGCATGCTCATCAAAGAGAGTCTGATGGCCAATTACGTCACCCAGCAGATTCCCCACAATGGAAGTTAATAGACCATCTTTGGCCAAACTTTGCCTCGGAGCCAAGAAACCTTCGGTTAGCTCTTTCTGCAGATGGGATAAATCCACATAGGTCCCTCAGCAGTCGGTATAGTTGCTGGCCAGTTATTTTGGTTACGTACAATCTACCACCGGGGTTATGCATGAAGAAGAAATTTATGATGTTATCACTGTTGATATCTGGTCCACACCAACCTGGTAATGACATTGACGTGTTTTTGGAGCCACTAATTGATGACTTGAAATTGCTATGGAAGGAAGGAGTTGAAGCATATGACGCTTACAAGCAGCAACATTTTAGGTTGAGAGCCGTGCTTTTATGGACTATTAATGATCTTCCAGCTTTTGGGAATTTGAGTGGTTGCACAGTGAAGGGATACTATGCTTGTCCAATTTGTGGTGAAGGGACATGTTCTTATAGATTAAAGCATGGTAAGAAGAATAGTTATGAGGGTCATAGAAAATTTCTTCCTCGCTACCATCCATATCGAAGGCAAAAGAAGGCATTTAATGGTGAGCAAGAGTTTGGGGAACCTCCATCACCATTAAGTGGGGAAGAGGTGTTAAGGGAGGTAGAAGGGATAAAAACCATTTGGGGAAAGGCAAGCAAAAAGAAGTCGTCAAAGGTTGGCACGAAATGTTGGAAGAAAAAATCAATATTCTTTATGCTTGAATATTGGGTGTTCTTGTATATTCGGCACTGCTTGGATGTTATGCACATTGAAAAAAATGTATTGGAAAGCATCATTGGTACATTGCTTCAAATACAAGGAAAAACGAAGGATGGAATTAATGCTCGTTTGGATCTCCTAGAGAGAGGTTTGCGGCAAGAGTTAGCACCTCAGATTGGGGCGAAACGAACTTACCTGCCTCCAGCCTGTTATACCTTGTCTAGGGAGGAGAAGATAAGATTTTGTACGACATTGTCCAACCTCAAGGTACCAGATGGGTACTCTTCAAATTTGAGAAACAATGTCTCCATGCAAGATTTGAAACTATATGGTTTAAAGTCACATGATTGTCATGTATTGATGCAACAATTACTACCTGTGGCTATACGATCTGTGTTGCCTAAAGAAGTGAGATATGCTCTTACGAGATTATGTTTCTTTTTCAATGCCATTTGTAGCAAAGTGGTGGATGTGTCAAAATTAGACAAAATTCAAAGTGAGCTGGTAATCACATTATGTTTGCTTGAGAAGTACTTTCCACCATCGTTCTTTGATATCATGGTTCATTTGACGGTGCATCTTGTTAGAGAAGTCCGACTTTGTGGACCTGTTCACTTTCGATGGATGTACCCATTTGAAAGGTTCATGAAGGTTTTAAAGGGTTACGTTCATAACCATAATTGTCCAGAGGGTTGCATTGCTGAGAGATATATTGCAGAAGAAGCTGTTGAGTTTTGCGCAGAATTCTTATCCAAAGTAGAGGCAACTGGGGTTCCCGTTCCTAAGAACATGACCACTGATGATAGCATCGGAAGACCTTTGCCAGGGGGTAAGGTTACTGCTATTGATCGTGAATTATGGGAGCAAGCACACCTCTATGTATTAGAAAACACAACTGAAGTTCAACCTTATATTGAGTAAGAATTTTAGCTGTCTCTATTTCTCTTGGCAATTGTATTTGTTCATAGTGGTTTGGCATTTTTGTAACTATTTGTTTAGGACTTACTTGATCCTTTGATAGGGAGCACATGGCTTTGCTGAAAAGACAATATCCTCGTAATTCAAAAAATCAAAAGTGGCTACAACTTGAACACAATAGGACATTCATATATTGGCTTCGTGGGAAGGTAATAGAATAATCAAACATGAAATCTTTTGCTTCTTGTTTGTCAATAAAATGTATATCTACTAATAATTCAATTTTACACAGGTTGCAGAAGAATTGAGTGCCCAACATAATATATCTCACAAGCTGAAGTGGATAGCCCAGGGACCTTCCTTGGATGTGATAAAGTATTCAGGCTACATTATAAATGGTAGTCGTTATCATACAAAGGACCGTGATAGCTCACGAGTTAGCCAAAATAGTGGAGTTAGCTTAGTGGCAACAACAATGCAGGTTGCTAGTTACAAGGATAAGAATCCTGTGTATGCGGAGATGAGCTTTTATGGGGTTATTACTGAGATATGGCACCTTGATTACAATCTGTTGAAAATTCCAGTGTTCAAGTGTGATTGGGTTGATAGCAAAAAGGGCGTGAAAGTGGATGAGCTTGGTTTCACGCTAGTCGAGCTTGGAAGGATAGGCCACAAGTCTGATTCTTTTATTCTAGCTTCCCAGGCTAAGCAAGTTTTTTATGTAGAAGATCAACTTGATTCAAGGTGGTCAATTGTCCTTGAACCTCCTCAGCATCGGTATCCGTGCAGCGTGGATGATGATCTCAATGATTGTTTTGCCGAGCCTCAGGGATTTGATAGAGTATTGCCAGAAGTTGAATCATTAGATGAAACCGACGATGTTGTGTTACCTCCTGTGCGAGGAGATTGTGAAGGAACGTGGATCGATAATTAGTGATTAGAAGTCAAAATATTTCTATCTTTTTGTAGAGGACATATGAGATTAATCTATGTTGTTTCTTTAATTGTCAAAACTTGGTTTTCTCTCCCTCTCGCTATATGTTTGTTGAAATGCTAAAAGTTAATTTCTAATTTTGTCAACTTGGATAGAATTACTATAGATGTTTGTGTTTAGTTTTTGACTGTTATATGCATTTAACTTGTGCTTGTAGTTTGTGCTAGTTTCTTTTATTATTGTCTCTATGATCGTCATATCTTATTTTCTTTCAATTTCATGCAGGATGGATTCTGATGATAACCATCCTAGTAATGAGGACAATACTACACCATCCTCGACAGACCCGAAATGCAAGAAAAGAAAGGGTAGAGGTGCAACAAGACTACCAGATGTCATAAAAGATAGAAGTTCAGGAATGCGAAAAGTCATTAAATATGACCACATGGGTCGGCCAATAGGGACTAATAGAGCAAAGTTCGCGAGTTATCTTGGAGTCCTAGCTCGCACTATGATCCCGCTATCTCACACATATTGGTCTGAAGTGACGGACGATGTAAAAGAAAGACTATGGGAAACTGTGACGGTAAGGATGAGTTATGTTTATACCTCTCAATTCACCAACAAGTTTCATTGTATAATTTGTCTTCTTTATTTGGTTAGGCGACATTCGATGTGGACCTAAGGAGTAAAAAAGGTGTTTTGTCTTCTATCGCAACAAGTTTGAGGACATTTAGGAAATATCTGACCAAGCATATATATGCTAACAAATCAAATCCTATCATTCTCTCAAAACCACCAGAAGCTTATAGTTTTCTAGAGCAAAAAGAATGGGATTCATTTGTCAAAAGAAGACTTACCAAAGATTTTGAGGTACGTCAAGTTATTATCTTTTAGTTAGAGGTCAATGTGATGCAATTTAAATTATATTCCTATCTTATTTTAGTAAAGATTTCCTCATGTTTTTGAAGGAGTTTCGTGGAGTGCAACAAAGTAGACGAAAACGCAACTTATATGACCACAGACTTAGCCGAAAGGGTTACTCTGGGCTTGAAGAAGAAATTGTAAGTGTTTGTAGAACTAACTATTACTCCTAAACATATAATGTGGCTAATGTCATCATATGCACTATGTGTTTCAACCAATGGTCTTTGATTTGTAGGCTAATAAATCTGAAGAGGCAGTTGTGAGTGTGGATAGGAGTGTTTCGTGGAAAAAGGCTCGCCAAAATAAAAATGGAGAGTATGGTGATATCAAAACTAAGGAAAAAGCTATGGAAATTGTAAGGAAAACTATGTCGCACTATCTTTAAAAGTTTTAAATGATTGAATGTTATATTGTTCATTTTCTTACTTATTAATATACATTACAGGAAGAGATAGCCAAAAAGGTAGAAGATGGGACATTACAGACTCAAGGAAGTAATGACATCCTAACCATGGCATTAGGTGATACTGAACGTAGTTGCGTAAGAGGTGTAGGAGGAAAGGTCACTCCAACCATGTACTTCCACGTGCCTAGACGTGGAAATCATTCACGTTGTGAGGAGAAGCAAAATAGCCTATTGCAAATTGTTTCTCAAATGCAAGTTCAGCTTGATGCAATAGCACAACACATGCCTCACACACCAAAATCTGATAATATTGGTTCAAACACTTTTAGAAGTGACAATCTCGGAAGTCCACAAGTTAATAATTTTGCAATGGACAATTGGGGGAGAGCCAAGGAGGACATGTCACCTCCAAACCCCACACCAAAAGTCAAGAAGGTGCAACTTTTTATTAGCATTAAGTGTATTTTTTACCTTGTTCGTGCGCTGTCATTTTTTGGTTAGTGTCTAATTTCCTAACTTGTTTGTAGGGCAAGCAATGTAAATTGGCAGTAGGATCCATCAATAACATTGTTGCTCTTGTCACGGCATATGAGAAAGCGGTACCGAATGAAGAAGTTCATATGGTACCGCTAGAGGAGAGCAATCTACGCGTGTCAATTGATGTTGTTAAAGTAGGAGAGGCCTTTCTTCCTATACCTATCCCTGAAGGGCTGCATTCTGTAGGGGCGGCTACTGTAGGAGAGGCGGTTGGGTTTCATGTAGCATGGCCCAAAAGCCTTATATTGTTTGCCCCTGAGGTATTCATATTATGATTTTGTACATGTCGAATTTGAATTACTAGACTACAAATTAATTAATATTGTTACTTATGGGGAAATGTTTGGATTAGGTTGGTTCGAAAAAGAATGGCATGTTTGGAGATGAGGTATATTGTTACTTATGAGCTTTACTAGTATTTTTCTTTCAATGTTAAAAGTTGTTTATCCTTGTGCACTCTGTCAATTTTTAATGTAGGCGACGCCAAAAAACCAAGATTGTAGAAATAATTTGGAGTTACCAAACATCAATAAGGTGCAACTTCATTACCAGAAAGTTTATTTTTCACATCGTTCATGCATTGTCAAATTATGATTAGTATGATCTAATTTCCTATCTTCTTGTTGTAGAGCCAGCAATGTAGACTAGCAGTGGGATCAGTCAATAACATTGTTGCTCGTGGTACGATGTTTTGGAAGAGTGGACCGAATGAACTTCTTCATACAGTACCACTAGGTGATGACCATATGCGCGTGTCAATTGATGTCGTGAAGGTTAAAGATGCCCTTCTTCCTATACCTATCTCCGAAGAGGTGGCTACTGTAGGAGATGCGGTTGGTTGTTTTGTAGCTTGGCCCAAAGACCTTATATTTTTTGCCCCTGAGGTATAATATCATTATGCTTTTTTCCATGTCGAATTTGAATTACTAGACTACTAATTAATTGTTACTTTATGAAAATGTTTGGCTTAGGTTGCTTCAAAAAAACCCAGCATGGTTGGGAATGAGGTATAACGTGCTATCTTAAAAGCTTTATGATGATTTCTTTTTATAAGCTAAGTTGGCTTACATTGGTTTTCTTTTTGGGAAATATTGTTTGGCTTAGGCTGTTTATAAAAAACCTCGCATGACTGGAAATAAGGTATAATGTGCTATCTTAAAAGGTTTATAATGATTTCTTTATGCAATTTAAGTTGGCGTACAATGGGTTACTTTGGAATTTCTTTCACGTAGAATGCTTTGAAACATCATGGAGTGGTTGGTCGTAAAGTGGTCGGCGATGAGGTAAAAAGTAACACTTTAAACTATTTATAACTATTTTTTGAAAAAAGTTGAGAGTAACTTGTACTTCTGCATTCTGTCCAATATGGCTAGGTGACTTCAAAAAATGTGGAGTGGGAAAGTAATTTGGAATGCATCGAATTATTTACCACATTGACCAAGCACACTGATAAGATGGAAGCTTTTCAAATTCCTATAGACGATGACATATTTGGTACGGAGGTTTATGCTCAACTGCAAAAAGTTGACATGGAGTACATATGTCATATGAAAGAAGTATCTGCTACATGCATAATGTTATACATAAGGTAAGAGTTATTGAATACATCTTTTAATGGTTGTAGAAGTATGTAGTGGTTATAAATTTTGTTTCATTCTTTTCCAGACAACTCTATTCGGGCATCAAGGTTTCCAATATGGATACAAGATTTGCATTTGTTAACCCTTGCTCACTTAGTGAAAATTATAAGACTAGTGAAGCTTCAAAGCCCGGAATGCTTGCAAGTCGACTTGAAGATGTCAAGAATGACCAATTGCTTTTGGTTCCTTGTAATATTGGGTAAGTTTCGCAAATCCATACATTATGCGTTGTTGATTTGGTATTGGTCATAGCTAATTATGTCTTGTTTCATATTAGGGTCCATTGGGTATTGTGCGTTGTTGATTTGTCGTCTTCAACAGTGTACTACTTGGATTCAATTAATAAGGAAGTCCACTCACCCCTTAAACTCTTGATTAAGACGTAAGTTTTTGAACTTTGAGCATTATTGTTTGAGCCCTTTTCCTAATCATATTATGTTGATAGTACTTACAAGGATTGCCTCCTTGAAGTGCATTCAAAATCTATGACAGCAGTAAGGGTGTACGGAGTAGTCGAATTATTAATTGGAAAATAGTCGAGGTATCAATGCAATCTCTCTCTTTTTGGGTTTTTTGGAATTGTTTTTATGTTTTTTCTTATTGAAATTATCGTATTTGTCTACAGTGCCCGAAACAACCTACAAACGTGGAATGTGGGTTCTATGTAATGAAATACATGAAAGATTTGATTAAAGATGAGAGGATCTTAAGCAAAGGAAATGTAAGACTTATTTTTAACTTGTATTTCTTTATATTGCTTTATGAATAGAACTGTTAACTTTTAAGTATTTTTTTTTTCAATCCATTGCAGTTCAATGGGAAAAAAACTTACACGAAAGCTGAAATTGATGAAGTGCGAGCCGAGTGGATAAAGTCCGTCATGAACGAAGTATAATCAGCTTATATGTGTAAGTTAGCTCTTCCTTTAAATGAGTTTACTGTGTGCTTGCTCTGCTGTCCAGTTATGAATTGTGGCTGCTTGTGATGGCTATTGTTCCTATCTGCTGTTTTTCTATGGATTCTATTCTGCTACTGCTTCGATTGTGATGAGTTTACTGGCTGCTTGTGCTGTCATTATGTATTGCACCTGTTAGTGGGGATGCTAGTTAAGCTTGATAATTCAGATTGTTAGTTCTGTTTGTGGTTGTAATCAGTCAAATGGGAGTTGGTTAGAGAATGGGTATATGGACAGCTCTATTTATATGAGGTGATAACTAATAAATTGAGTTATTGATCTACTGGTACTGTGTGTGTGTCTGTTATTGATCTACTAGGAATTGAGTTATTGATCTAGCTGATCAAGCAGTATATATATAGCATATTAATTCAACGCCATTTGGAACTACGACTGCTACTACTACAAAGTAGAAACAACAAAAAATAACAACCACAAATTACGTAGTTGGCCTTAAGGTGCCCATTCTATGATAATTCGGAATTATAGTACCATCGATCTGATACTCATGTTTATAAACTGAAAAGACCGTACACATTGAGCTGTCCTTGTTAATGCTCTTAAGTATCGGACAAATTCGATATCATAAGCCTGTCCTTGTTAATTCTCTTAAATGTCGAGCTGTTTGCAAGTGAAGTACTTGGTGCTTATTTTAGTCTGCATGTTAAATTCTTTTTCAATGTCATGCAACTTACTTTTATTCTTTGCTTTTGTTATATGGTTTCAATATCCTGTATGGCTTCGTGGGTCCACATGCAGTTGCAGATTTTGGGGATCTAGCTGGTTGATGTAGTGTGAAATTCTAACATGGCTTCTTGTTTGTCAGTATTCACTCACAAGCCTGCAAGTTTTGTCGAATCCATTGAAACGGGTTGTTTTTATTCCTCGTCACATGTTTTTATGCTAAATTACATCTAAATGCCATATATATCAGTGAATTCTGGTAGTTTCTGTTTCGTAAGGATAGGAAGTTCACTTGCCTTTGGTTTCTTGTAAAAGAACATCGTGATAGGATAGGGCTGTTTGAAAGAACTACGTGTACAGATATAGTTTTAGTGCATGCCAACGTAACTATAAGCTCCATAACTACATGCCCTCTCTTTGAGCGGGTGGTTTGACTTGACTTGGTCGCTTTCAATGCTGCCCAAAGGGCGGTTCTGTGGCTACATCCCGGGATTATGTGTTGCCTCGTTTTGCAGTCTTTACCAAGTCTTGCTGTCTCACTAAACCACTTATTTTGGATTCTGACATCATACGTGACCTTAATGGGTTATTTATACTTCTTGTCAATCGTTTTGCACCGGCCGATTCTGCACTCTCAAATATCCTTGGTGGTGCTGTCAAAGTATTTACTACCAGGTCTTTGTTTACTCTTTTGATAATATGACAACACAAGGTTTTACTTCACTTTCACTTGATACAATATGTGATGCACGTGCTTTCATTTCTGCCTGCTTTACTTGTAGATGCGTTCTTGCAGAGTTAAAGAGCCTCGGCGAATCCTATTCTGAATCTCTTAAGACAGCTCGTGAACTCATTATTGCGAGGTCAGTGCTCTCTCTCTCTCTGGAATATTGACTTGAAACTAAGGAGGATTTGTAAAAGGCAGCCCACTTACCCAACTTTGTAAGTATCTTATAATCCCAAATTTTGCTTGATTTAAGGAGGCCTGCTCATACAGTTGTTGTTTTGACTTTTGATCCATTTTCAGGTGTGACCATGAGAAGAGCATTTCTTTCTTGCTACTCAAGATGCTGATTTGAGGGAGATGCGTTGTTCCTTTGAGTTGGATATTTATTTTTCAGGTTTTTTTAGCTTCCTTTGTTTTCAACCAACAAGAACTTGTGAATGAATGTATTTGAACGGATAGTTAATGGACTTCTTTGCCATCCTTATATTGGGTTGAACAATAGCTACTGTTTTCAGTATGATCGCCAGCTCAGACTTCACCCATTATTTTTGAAGTTCTGATTCTGTTTCAAACATGAATCCCATATGTGACCTTTACTAGATTCGGGCATTTTTTAAAAGCAAAAAAAAAAAAAAGATGCATCTTTCAATCACGTTTCTAGACTGTGATGAAAAGAACATTTAATCACGCCTTTAGATGAAAACCGTGATCTAAAACCATAAAAGATCACGCCTAACTATTTTCCATCTCCTTTTTTAGTCATGAAAGATCACAGTATTTGGTGGTGATTGTTATCTACATATAATCACGGTTTTTCAAGAAAAGTGTGATAAAAAACCCAGAATGGAACACGGCAGTGAGTTTCCATCTCGGTTTTGGGTAGAAACGATCACACCTTTTGGGTGTGATTGTTTCTATCTTTCAATCACGGCTTATAACAGTGATAAAAAAGAGTAACTTACAATCACACTCAAATCTATCACGGTAGCGCGAGTGTGATAGAAAGCTAACAATCACTGCCAATAGCTGTGATTGTTATGCTTTATTGTAGTAGTGAGATGAGACAACATCGGCAATTCTTGGAACTACAATTAACCAACACAATCAGCATGGGGATAATACAATAAAGGACGGTGGTGGTGTCGGGCAAAAACAATTGCCACTGACACAAGAAGATGGAAAGTCAATGGAGGAGAAGACTAAGAGCCATGTACAGTTAGACAAAGATGTGTCTAGGGTGGTTGATTCTATGGGCTTGGGTGCATACCATGATGATGGGCCTGATACTAATGAAGCTATTAGTAACTTCAGGAAATTACCGGCCGGCCCTGTTTTTTAGTTGGGGCTCCTTCCGAACCCCCTTT
This sequence comes from Rhododendron kiyosumense, assembly GCA_019656275.1. Classification (NCBI taxonomy): domain Eukaryota; kingdom Viridiplantae; phylum Streptophyta; class Magnoliopsida; order Ericales; family Ericaceae; genus Rhododendron; species Rhododendron kiyosumense. The sequence goes on along the minus strand of BPLS01029415.1, from coordinate 13,015 downwards.
TGTAATTTGTATCCCATGCAGCCCCTTCCTAGGGGTTATTTTACAATTTTACCCCTTTTCCTATCGTTTTAATTGTTTGCCTCTTTTCCTTCATTTATAACTCGATCGGCTCATGAGTCTGGCAATGAGGAGAGAGAATTGCAGGATTGCAGCGAGAGGAGTTGATCGAAGGTGATTGTAACGGTGATCGAACAGAATATCATACAGCAAGGTCGTCGGAGTTACAGCGAAGTCTCCGTGTCCACCAGCCCACGTTCCCCACCGTCTTCCTTCTCCAAATCGCTTGGCAACCCGCCGCATGCCGGCACCGGCGACATCGAGTCATCGGTTTTTATACTCGACCTCTCAGCGGTTCCTCTCCCGTCAATCTACGGACCGTCGAAGGATGTGTTGGTCTCACCAGATCTACTGAAAATTGGGGTTTCGGTTCAAACAAGATCTAGTTTACTTGTCTTCCATTTTCTGCTCTAGTTCAAGGCGGCAACCCAGGCTTTGATAGGGTGAGTTTTTTGATTTTTGATTTGGTGAGGTCGGTGGGGCCGCTACGGCGTTGCTGCTGCTGTTGTTGTTGGTAGCGCTGCTCTTGGTCGTGGCGGTGCTCGGCCATAGCTGTGTGTGTAGCTTTTACTATTTTTATCTATTTATGTTGGGATATATTTCCTCACTGAAAATTCGAAACTGCTGAGAACTCCCTCCTTTGTTAAATTTTGTTGTTTAGATTTCACAGGTGAAGAGAACCACTGGTTGTTTGTTTGGGGTGAATTGTGTCCTTTTCAAAAGGTGTGAATTCTTTATTTATGTGAATTTTTGGGGTGTGAATTTTGTATTTGGA
>BPLS01029415.1:0-12173 GCA_019656275.1 Rhododendron kiyosumense | reverse complement strand
CCAAATTCACACCTCACACCAAGAATTCACACCAAAAATTAAACTGATTATACTTGGAGTTAGCATTGGTGCATTAGCATTTGGGTGCGAATTATGAGGGTGTGAATTAGGTGATGTGAATTCTATCTTTTTCTAAGGGTGTGAATTCTTTTTTTTGAAAATATGAATTCTTAATTTTGTAATGTGAATTCTGTCTTTTTCAAATATGTAAATTCTGCAAAAAAGGGTGTATAATTATAGGGGTGTGAATTCTGCAAAAGGTGTGGAAAGGGCTGTTTGTAGCCCCAAGAATTCACCTGAAGGGGTGTGAATTTTACAGATAGGTGTGAATTCTGTAAAGGGTGTAAATTATGCAAAGGCGTGTGAATTCTTGCAAATGGGTGGTGAATTCTGCAAAGCGGTGTGAATTCTGAGGGTTGTAAATTCTGTAAATGGGTGTGAGTTTTGGGAGGTGCGAATTCTTGAGAGTCTAAAGTACCTAAACCCTAGGGGTACCCTTATTAAAATGCCTGAACCCTAGGTGTGAATTGTTAACTTGTGAGTGTAAATTCCGTCTTTTTTGAAGGTATGAATTCTTTAAATTTTTTAAATTGTAAGTGTGAATTCTGTCTTTTCTCACATCACAACCCAATCTCCAAAATACATAGTTCATGCACCGAAATGAGAGAATTCACATCCCTTAGATGCAGAATTCACACCCTGCAAAATAAAAGAATTAACACAGCTAAATGCAAAATTCATACATAATCTACACAACTCACTCCCCAAAATATACAGAATCCAAAATACAGAATTCATACCCCAAAATGAAAGAATTCACACCCCAAAGTGAATTCTATTAGATTTCATAGGTGAAGAGAACCACAGGTTGTCTGTTTGGGGTGAATTGTATCCTTTTCAAAAGGTGTAAATTCTTTATTTATGTGAATTTTTAGGGGTGTGAATTTTGTATTTGGGCCAAATTCACACCTCACACCAAGAATTCACACCAAAAATTAAACTGATTATACTTGGAGTTAGCATTGGTGCATTAGCATTTGGGTGCGAATTATGAGGGTGTGAATTAGGTGATGTGAATTCTATCTTTTTCTAAGGGTGTGAATTCTTTTTTTTGAAAATATGAATTCTTAATTTTGTAATGTGAATTATGTCTTTTTCAAATATGTAAATTCTGCAAAAAGGGTGTATAATTATAGGGGTGTGAATTCTGCAAAAGGTGTGGAAAGGGCTGTTTGTAGCCCCAAGAATTCACCCCGTTAGAGGTGTACAGGAGCTGAATTCACACACCAAGAATTCACCTGAAGGGATGTGAATTTTGCAGATAGGTGTGAATTCTGTAAACGGTGTAAATTATGCAAAGGCGTGAGAATTCTTGGGTGTGTGAATTCTTGCAAAAGGGTGGTGAATTTTGCAAAGCGGTGTGAATTCTGCAAATGAGTGTGAATTTTGAGGGTTGTAAATTCTGTAAACGAGTGTGAGTTTTGGGAGGTGTGAATTCTTGAGAGTGTAAAGTGCCTAATCCCTAGGGGTACCCCTATTAAAATGCCTAAACCCTAGGTGTGTTAACTTGTGAGTGTGAATTCCTTCTTTTTCAAATGTATGAATTCTTTAAATTTTTAAATTGTAAGTGTGAATTCTGTCTTTTCACACATCACAACTCAATAGCATTCACACCCCACGGAATTCACACCCCCCAAAATTTATACCTCCAGAATTCACACCCTCACAGAATTCACACTCTATCCAAAATTCACACCCCACAGAATTCACACCCGTTTGCAGGAATTAACATATCTTTACATAATTCACACCGTTTACAGAATTCACATCATTGGATCAAGGGTGCATTCACACCACTTTGCAAAATTCACACCCTTCTGCAGAATTCACATCTCAGACCCCGTTGCAGAATTCACATCCTCCTAAGAATTTCAAGAATTCACACCCTACAGCCTTTTGCAGAATTCACACCCCACACCACTTTGCAAAATGCGCATCCTCAATAATTCACACCCTTTTGCAAAATTCATAACTCATCTGCATTATTCACACCCCCCTAGAATTCAGATCTCATCCGCACAATTGACAACACCAAATTATACAAGTTACACCCCTAAATTCACCGTACGGAGAAAAAAAACTCTAAACAAATACAACAATTCACATCTCCTTAAAAAAATTCAACACAGTTTAATAAAGTAAAAATTCACATCTTCCAACAAACCACCGACTTCTTCAACCTGCGTTGAGCTCGCTTTGCTTTTCTTCACTTCCTCTGCCGCCACGTTGTCCTCCAACCACCACCTGATCCCGAAGCACAAAACACCATTTGAGCAAACTCTCGCGGCGGCGCTAGTGGTGCGGCACTCGGCAAAGGCGATGAGCTGGTGTTCCAAATCTCGTCAATCGAACAAGATCTAATCTCATCGATGGAAGCAACCTGTATCTACAACACATCGGCCGCGGCCGCATCGCGGTGGACCCAGGCCGTGTCTCGGCGCTCTAACAGCAACTGGAAAAATCCACCATGTTCGACCTCCACCGACGGCTCACGTTCGCCGCCGCGCAAAACACCCACGCCGTGATTCCATTGAATCCATTAACGACAACTTCCCCGTCCTCCATCCTCTGCCCCTTCGTCATTCGAATTCTGTCCGCGTGTATGTATTTGTGTGTACTGGAGTAACTACTAGATAAGGGTAGTTTAGGTACCTCACTTAAAACAGGGTTTATGCGGAATAGATTTGACAAGGAGTGGGGCTGGACAGGCATGTGGAGACAAAAAGGGGCCGGCCAATAAGAACCCCTAGTAACTTAGCCCAGCAAATTAAAAAGGCGGATGGGCTGGACTCTGTCGGGCAAATGATATTGGATCCTAAATTGGTCCAAGTGGAGATACAGGAAAATGAAGGACATTTAAATATTGTCGACCGTGTTATTGACGGTGGTGGCGAGCAAAGATCCCTAATACAATCCAGTGAACCAATTATTCCACTAGATGAACACAGGGCTTCTCACATTCAAGGTATCAATTTGATGGTGGAATTAACTCCGGGTGCATGCAGGAAAAGAAGGAGAAGACACATCAACAATTTATTCAAAGTCCAAGAGGAAATTGATCAACAATCAGGGGACAGTGTTGAAACAGAATCTTCTTCTTCTTCGCTATCATCAGAGGAAACTATTATTAGCAACTCAATTCTGGGTGAAGAAATTAGAGGCACTCTAGAAGTGGGTGAAAAGTTGGGGTTCGATCAACTTCAAAAAGAATGATGAATTTATTCTCAAAAGAATGATTGAATTGGAGGCAAAGGAATACTCTCTCATGACTGAGAGAGAGGGGGGAAGGGATAATTGATTTTATCCATCTTGAGGTGATCAAAGGGTGTTCAATATTTTCCGATGAAGATAATATCATGGAATATTCGTGGAATGGGGAGTGTGTTAAAAAAAAGGTTCGTTTCTAAGATTATAAAGAAGAGAAAGCCCGATATGTTATTTCTTCAGGAAACCAAATTGGAGAATGTGGAGCTAAGGATGGTTCAGAGGGTTTGGGGAAACACAAATGTGGAATTCGCTGTATCTAATTCTATTGGAGCTTCTGGGGGACTTCTAATTCTTTCGGACTTTGAGGTGTTTAAGGCATCCAACATCACTATTAATAGATCTTTCATTATCTTGGAAGGTACGTTATGTGGTGATTTTCAATGCGTTCTTGTTAATATATATGCTCCAAATGGGGAAGTTCAGAGGAAAGAAATATGGGATGAGCTGATTCAGATTAAAGCAAATTCTCATTTACCATGGTGCGTAGGGGGTGATTTTAACGAAATTTCAGAAGTCAGCGAAAGAGTTGGATGCACAAATATTAACAGAGGGATGAGGGACTTCAAAGATTTTATTAACCAAATGGAGCTGATGAATATTCAAATGCAAGGTAGAAAATTCACTTGGACCAATTTTCAAGATCATGCAATTCACAGTCGACTGGATAGGTTCCTTCTATCTCAATCTTTTATTGATAGATTTAAATTGGTGCAATGGGGTCTCCCTAGACCAATTTCTGACCATAATCCCGTCATGCTTGCGGATGATTGTAGAGATTGGGGACCGAAACCATTTCGATTTATGGATATATGGCTGAATAATCCAAATTGTTTGAAAGTAGCTAAAGAGGCATGGGAGAGCTGTCAGGTGTATGGTTGGGCTGGCTTTGTTATTGTTCAAAAATTAAGGGCCGTCAAAACTCGATTGAAGCAATGGAATAAGGAGGAATTTGGAAATGTGTTCACAGCTTTGGAATCAAGTCAGGAAGTGATTCATAAGCTGGACCTATTGGCAGAGGATAGACAACTCAATTCAGATGAAAAAGAGCTCAGAAGCAAAGCAAAATCTGAGCTTTGGAAATTGGAGAAAATGGTGGAATCACTTTGGAAACAAAAATCCCGAGTCAACTGGCTGAAACTTGGAGATAGGAATACCAAATTTTTCCAGATTGTGGCTAACAGTAGATACCGGAAGAATTTGGTGGGTTCTATTAAATTCAATGGAAGACTTCTGGAGGATCCGATTGAGATTAAAGAAGCAGCGGTGAAATTCTTTAGCAATAATTTTTTGGAAGACAGAATATATAGAGGTACTTTAGGGGGAATCTTCCCTAGAGTTATCTCTGGAGAGGAAGCTCAAGGTTTGGAAAAACCTTTTGAAGAAAAAGAGATCATGGATGCAGTAAAGGATTGCAATAATTTCAAAGCCCCAGGCCCTGATGGTTTCAACTTCTCATTTGTGAAGAAAGGATGGAATTTTCTGAAGGATATGGTGCTCAAGTTCTTTTTAGAGTTTCATACAAATGCCAAACTCACTTCAGGTATCAACTCAACTTTTGTGGCTTTAATTCCAAAGATTGATGGACCAACTTCATTTAAGGAATTTAGGCCAATTAGTATGGTTGGTTGGGTGTATAAACTTTTATCTAAAGTTTTGGCAAATAGATTCAAAAACATTCTCCCTAAGGTCATTGGGGACACTCAGTCGGCTTTTATTGGTGGTAAACAAATCCTTGATGGAGTAATGATAGCTAATGAAGTCATTGATTTCTGGAAAAACAGTGCTCAGGGTGGCTTGCTTCTAAAACTTGATTTTGAAAGGGCCTACGACTGTGTAAATTGGAGTTTTTTAATTGATATGCTTACAAAAGTTGGTTGTGGGGTTAAATGGTGTCAATGGGTCAAGGAGTGTATCTCAACTGTTTCAATGTCAATCCTTGTTAATGGTTCTGCTACAAAAGAGTTTAAAACGTATAAAGGTCTCAGACAAGGGGATCCTCTATCCCCGTTCCTGTTCAATATCATTGTGGAAGCCTTAAATATTATGCTGGAAAGGGCTAGAGCAATTGGTTTAACAAATGGAGTCAGAGTTGGTAGAAATGGGGAGATAGTTTCTCACTTACAATTTGCAGATGACACACTCATTTTCTGCCAGAATAAGTTGGAGGAATTTGTAGCTTTGAAAAGGATTCTCAGATTATTTCAACTCATGTCGGGTCTGAAAATTAACTTCTCAAAGAGTGTGTTGTGTGGGGTGAAATGCCAAGATCAGGATGTTGAAAGTCTAGCTCAGGTGATGGGGTGTCGCGTTGGGTCCCTTCCTCTAAACTATCTTGGACTCCCTCTTGGAGCCAATCCAAGAAAAGTGCAAACTTGGCAACCTGTGATAGATAGGTTGGGGAAAAAATTGGCCGTGTGGAAAAGGAGATTTATGTCTTCGGGAGGTAAATTGACACTTATCAATTCAAATACAAGTAGTCTTCCTGTGTATTTCATGTCCCTCTTCAAGATGCCGATGTCTGTTGCAAGGAAAATTGAGAAGCTTCAAAGGCAATTTTTTTGGGGTGACTCCATTGAAAAGAAGAAAATCCATTTGGTTAGCTGGGAAATTATAACAAAGAGCAAAAAATATGGAGGTTTAGGAGTGAAAAGGATGATTGAACAAAATCATGCTCTTTTAGCAAAATGGTGGTGGAGATTCAGTAGAGAAAAAGATTCCTTATGGGCTAAGGTGGTGTGCAAAAAATACGGATTCTCACAGCAAAATTGGCTTCCTCAATTACCATCTTTTGGTCGAGCGTCCATCATTTGGAAAGATATTTGCTCAATTGGGAATATGGACAGTGATGTGGGAAACATTATTCAGGCTGGTTTCAGAATACAAGTGTACTCTGGGAATAACACTTCTTTTTGGAATCACAGATGGATGGGTGATCAAACATTGCGGGAGGAATTTCCTAGACTTTATTTGAAATCAACACAACAAGATGAGTTGGTATGTAATATGATTAATTCAGAAGGTGATAGGGATTGGTTTTTGTCCTTTCGGAGACTATATGTTTGGGAAAAGGAACAAATGGATGTGTTAAGTGACAGATTACGGAATGTCTCTTTAGTGCCGTCAAGAGTGGATGAGATGCTTTGGACTGGTAACTCAAACAACATATTTTCTGTTAAGTCTGTATATGATCTTTGGGAAGCTTATGCATTTAACACAAATTCTGGACTTGGGTCTTTGTGGAGAAATCTTAGCCCTCCAAAGGTGGAGATTTTTTCGTGGTTGGCTTGTCAAAGCAAGATTGAAACAAGGTCAGTTTTGAGCAGTAGAAATATAATTGTGGGATTGGATGAGCATGCATTGGCTTGCCCATTTTGTTCACTGGAATTGGAAACACCAATACATGTGATTCTTTCTTGCCCATTTTTTACATACATTTGGACAAAAATAGTAGATTGGTGGAATCTAACTTGGGTGGCTCATTCAAATTTGTTGGATTTATCTTCCTGGTGGTTTTCGTCTGGGTTCAAAAATTTGGAAAAACATATGTGGGAATGCTGCTTTTATGCAACATTATGGTCTATTTGGATTGCAAGGAATGATGTTATTTTCAACAACAAAGCTGCGGATCGTAACCAAGTGGTAGAGCTAACCAAAACAAGGGTAGCTTTATGGATCAAAGCTAGATTTGATATCAAGGTGTATACGGTGGAAGATATTAAAAGAAATCTTGATGGTGCTAGACGTCTCATTATTTAAGAGTGTTTGGCTGTATTTTCCCTTTTATTTACCTTGTCTTTGTTTATCTTTGTAGGGTTGGGTTGAACTTTCTGGTTCTCCCTTCCTTTTTACTCGATGTACCCTCTTCGAGTTTAATAAAATTTTCTTTTGCCGATTAAAAAAAAAGAAAAAAAAAACTCATTGGGACAATAGTCTGATAACTTTTTCACTATATAATCGTAACCAATTTGGTTTAGTTGTCCCTTTGGATTGAGTGATTAATTTGTAAGTAAAAAAACAAGAATGCTGCGGTGGCAAATGCGGGATTTATGACATGAGACGGCCAAACCATGTATTTAACCAAATGCGACGTCTCAATCCTCACATCGTATAGTAGAAGAAAATCAACATGTAAAGTATTGAATCTCGTATTGGTGACTAAAGTTGTGTGTTATGTACCGAATGCAAATTAATTGATTGTTTGCATAGATAATTAATAATTAGGTTTGAGTTTGTTCCATCTTTAAAAACGAATGAGAGAGAGAGAGAGAGAGAGAGAGAGAGAGAGAGAGAGAGAGAGAGATTGGGCTTTAGATAATAATGACATCTGATAGAATGGAACGAGATAAAAAATAAAAAATGTGTTTCCCGGATTGCACAGTCAAATCCAATAGTGACTCGGCTATAGGTTTGTTCCTCGGTTAGCAAAAAAAAAAATGTGAGGAGATTAGTCTAGTGTTTTGTTTTATTTATCAGCAATACTTTTATTAATCTTTACAAAATTACAAAGATTAAAAGGATAATGATATAATGATTAAAATTACTTAATCTCCAACACTATCCACCACGACCAAATTGCTGGTTAGAGACCAACCAAGCCCTAAATACCGATAATCTGGTGTTTTGCTTCTTCTTTTTTTTATAGAAGGAAGTGAAATTATATCCCTAAATCACACTGGGTGCGGTGGAGCCATGTTCAGTTCATTAATTTGTAGGGCCAACTCTTATATATGTTAGATTCGAAGAACAAATTTCAGCATAAAAAGTAGAATTTCAAAAAAGTTGCTGGCCCCCTATGCCCATGCCTCTGTCCGCATCTGAAAATGGGTAGAGTTTCTCACCATAATGTAAAAAAAAAAAAAAATTGTGAGATCTGTTTCTCATCACATCCTGTCTCATGATCCAACGAAGAAAATACCAAACTACACAATTTATGTAATCCGCTTGAAACCACCCTCTTTACAGCGTGCTTTGGACTCCTAAAAACAAGGCCATGTGGTGTGCCTAGCAAAAAAATATTAGTTATGTACTCGATCTTGTCTTCTTAGTTTTGCCCGACTAAAAAGAACCATAACACACTAGTAAAATAATGATGATTTAATTTACATGAAATCCGTGAACACTACAAGAAAATACCAGGACTGAAATAATAGCTCCTAAATTCAGCAACACACAACCGATGGTCTCCAGTATTTTAGATGTCAAAGAGCACCAATGTTCACTAACATAAGTTCATTCATATCCATGGAGAAGCTATAGGATATATAGTACTAGTGTGCCTGGCTGTAGTCAAGCGACAACGATGAACAAAATCAAGAAAAAACTGATACCATGGTGAATAGAGCGAAGTTCATTATATTGAAACGACCAAACACGAGCTTATTATGCAAATTTAGTATTCGGTATGACAATGCAATAGTTTTGTGTTCCAGTTCTATATCAAACAAATGAAATATGAATGTGGTAAGCTATTGAAAACAAAACTGGGAAACTATGTATCTAGCCATAAACTGAACAGACATATAATGCTACAACTCTATACCAAACATACTCTCAGCATCACATTATGGGATGCTGAACTGTTGGAATGTTCAAGAAAACTTGATTCGAAGCCGCACATCAAAAGCTGGAAGAAGGTTTTCATGGAAATCCCGTTATATGTAAAAACCTTGCTTCGGTCAAAGCACGTACTAATTCGCGCTTTCGATTCTTGATTGAAGTAAGCCTCAATTCCGAAAAAGAACTAGTGTTGCCATGTATGATTGTATGCACAAAATCATTTGTGTGATTTTTGCTTTGAATGGGTTAAAAATTTATGGAAAAAAGGAAAAGAAGAAAAAATTAGTTAGAGTGTGAAGGAATTAAATTTACTTATTTCTTTTGCTCTCAATTTCCTTTCACGTGGAAAAATAATCGAAAATCCAAACACCGTCTGAATGTGTGTTTCTTAAGCTTGAAAGGGCATGATTGCAGACCTTCTAATGCTAGGAGCATCACCAACCGGCCATCTCCATTTCCCAGAAAAGGAGATTGACCATGAGACTGAAGAATTGCCCATATTTGATGAGCCTTCAAATGAAAACTTAATTTGGAGGTGATTTCGAAGGATTTTTTTTTTTTTTCTCGGCAAACGGAACTTTTTATTAAATTCGACGGGGTACATCGATCAAAGATAACTACTATTACATGCAACTACATAGCAATATCCAACCAAGATTGGATAAGAACACCTCACCAACTACCCTCAATTTCTAGCTCTTTTACACTTTCACTTTTTGAATCCCATTTAAAAACCCTTTGAAGTCCTCCACCGAGTAAAGCTTGATGTCAAACTTGGCCTTCATCCACATGGCTACCTTAGTTTTAATTAGGTCCGCCACCTCCAGAGCCTCGGTTGTTGCCCCGTTAAAGATATACCCATTCCTCGTTAATCAAATTGACCATAACGTTGCAAAAAAACACACTTCCCAAATATTTTTCTCCAAGTTTCGGAATCTATTCCCAAACCACCAACTTGCTAACTCTTCTAATGAGGCTGGACAAACCCACTGGATGTGCCACCACTTCAGAATTTCAGACCATACCACCCACGAAAATCGACAATGTAATAGCAAGTGATGAGGAGTTTCCACATGAAGGGCACACAAGGGGCATGCAGCCAAGTGAACCTCCAGGATTAGGTTCCTATCAAGAAGAATCGACCGTGTTGCAACTCTATTCTGAATGGCCATCCATGAGAAAATTTCCACTTTAGGAGGGCTTAAATTTCTCCACACCGATCCCAGAATAGTATGTCGTGATTGCGACTGCATTTCCCACTTCTGATAGACCGACTTAACAGAAAAAATTTTGTTTGCTGTCCAGTTTCACTACATCAAGTCAGATTTTGAAGCATCTAATGTCACCCCATTCAAGGAGGTCTCATTCTTAAATTGGATTTTGAAAAAGCATATGACTGTGTAAATTGGGGTTTTCTACTAGATATGCTTAAGAAAGTCGGCTTTGGGAATAAGTGGTGTGGGTGGATCAGAGAGTGTTGCTCCACAGTTTCTATGTCTGTTTTGATTAATGGGTCAGCTACACAGGAGTTCCAAACTCAGAAAGGATTGAGGCAAGGTGACCCCTTATCTCCTTTTTTGTTTAACTTAGTAGCTGAAGCTCTCAATATTTTGTTGGAAAGAGCTCGAGAGAAAAACATAATTAAAGGCGTCAAGCTGGGGAGTAATGGAGTGACTATTTCTCACCTCTAGTTTGCCGATGACACAATCCTTTTTTGCAACAATGATATGGAGGAGTTGGGAAATATTAAGAGAATTCTCAGGTGCTTTCAATTAATGTTTGGTTTGAAGATTAATTAACTATTCTAAGAGCTCTGTTTGTGGTGTAAAGATTCAGCAGGAGGATGTTCAAGCACTTGCACAGGTGATGGGGTGTAGAGTGGAATCTTTGCCTATTAAATACCTTGGGCTTCCGCTGGGTGCTAATCCGAGGAGGATCAAAACGTGGGAGCCTGTTATAGAACGAACTCAAAAGCGGCTAAGCATTTGGAGAACAAGAACCATCTCCACCGGGGGCAGGCTTACGCTTATCAACCATAACTCTAGCACTCTGCCTATTTATTTCATGTCCCTCTTCAAAATGCCAGTGGCAGTTGCAAAAATGCTGGAGAAGTTACAAAGGCAATTTTTTTGGGAACTACACCGGATAAAAAGAAAATGCACATGGTCCATTTGGGAGAGGATTACTCTGAAGAAGGAAAATGGGGGATTAGGGATCAAGAGATTGCTCCAACAAAACTTAGCTCTACTTGCTAAGTGGTGGTGGCGATTTAGTGATGATAAAATTTCCTTGTGGGTAAAAGTTGTTCGTGGGAAATATAATCTGGACCGGAGGAGCTGGTTCCCGTATACTCAACCCTCTGGATCAGTTTCTAATGTATGGCAGGACATATGCTCAGTTGGGGAAAATGACTCGGTCCTTCGGTTTTCTATCCGGGAGGGATTTAAGGTGCAAGCAAACTCTGGTTGCGATACACTATTCTGGGAGCACACGTGGCTGGGCAATACTGCGATTAAAGACGAATTCCCTAGACTATATAGACGTTCCATTCAACAAAATGAGGTACTAAGTAATATTTGTGGAGGAGGGAGTAACGGGGACTGGAATTTGTTGTTTAGAGGATCATTGCGTGTTCGGGAGTCTCACCAAGTTGAGGAGTTGAAGCAAAGATTTCGAAGGAATTCCCGTATTAATTCCATTTGAGGATGACGAGGATGATATTGTTCCTATATATGCTTGATGAACTTTCACATGAAGGTTTTAAAAATGATTGTATTGTTGAGACTTGTGGTACTGATTTTGAAGATGTTCCCAATCCTGGGATGGGACAAGTTTATTCTCCATTGGTATTTTGATTTGCATAAAAAATACTCGCTCCAACCATGCACGATCTATTGTCATTCTCCAAATTTAAGTAGATACTTGGATTTCAGTCCCCAAATTTGGAGACCCAGGATTTGGTTTTTTTAATTTTTATTTTTTGAATGCATATATACTATTAGATTAAAACGATCAGTGGTTTGTGTTAGGCTGCGTTCTTATGAACTTAACTTAAATATGACAATTTTGTCTTTATTTAATTTTTTTTTTGCATTTGTTAGTTTTACGCCAAAACTTTGTGGGTTATTGATCGATTCGTATCGACGAGAGAAATCAAAAAAGTAATTTTTTTTGACTTTTACCCGAGTATTTTGAGAAAGAACTACTTTTTAGAGACAAAAAAACTTAATTTTTCGTCTAAAGAGTGGTTATTTTTCAAAACACTTAGGTAAAAGCAAAAAGATTTTACT
>BPLS01029413.1:0-13327 GCA_019656275.1 Rhododendron kiyosumense | reverse complement strand
CAGTTAATCCAACATAGTTAAGTGGTGAAATCTTTGTACTGGGATTCATATTATAGAAGGGATCGACTAGGGACTTGCTTTTGATCTCATTTGAATGTCTCTCTTTTTTTCTCAATTTAGTTCACACGTTCTGATTCTCATTTCGGGCCCAACCTTTTTTCCTATGTTGTTCTGTACGGTGGTATCATTTTTTAGGATTAATTTGCTTCTTCCATATTTGTACACCAGCTTTGGCTTAGCTCCCTCTCACAAGATGCAATAACTGAGAGTCTTTCTCATTACAGAATTAAAGAAAATTGAGATTTTTTCTCATTATTGTTTGTCGACAGTGTGGGTCTTCGGATCCCGCTCAGTTTTTGGGGTTCCTTTTTGTTACATTTGATTATCTGGTATTATTCTCTGTTTTCTGCTGGTTGGTGGTTTTTGGTAGTTGTCACTATGGAATATTTTTGAGTGTCAATGGAATTTCTGAGTAAGTGATACTAATTCAAAGGGGGGTTGGATTCCTGTGATGCGTCACAAACGTAAATGGGATCCTAAAGCTGGAAATGTAATAAATCCCACCAGTGGTGATAAAGGGGATATCCAATGGGTTACTCTGTTTATTGATAACTTACCAGTGTTAGAATGTGAAGACGATCAATTTTTGTGATCTTGGTCCGGACCACCGTGAGACTGGTCCGGACCATCGCGAACAGAATTCAGTTTTGAAGTAGCTGAAATTTTGTCCGGACCAAAGGTAAAGCTGGTCCGGACCAACGGGACCCAAGGAACATTTTTTTTTTTTTTTTAGGGTTTTTTGGTGTGCTAACTTGCTTGGACTATAAAAGCAAAGTTAGGGTTACCTCCCATTATTATTGTTGTTCATCTTTTCATCATAGTGAAACCCTCCAACACCCCGTGGAGTACGATTAGGCAAATTGCTTAAGTTGGAACCACGTATATCGTGTGTCTTGTTCTTTCAATTGCTTGTTTCTTTTTTTTGTGGGTTTGTTCTCTTGCCCTAACAACTGGTATCAAAGCACCCATGTTGAGTGGGAGCATCGATGGCAGGAGAAGAAGGAAAAGTAAACGGAATCGAAAAGCTCGATGGTTCAAACTACGGATATTGGAAGATGCAGATGGAGGATTATCTGTATGGAAAAAGTTTAAACGCACCGTTGGAAGGGAAGAAACTAGAAGGGATGAAAGATGAAGACTGGAAAACCCTAGACAGGATAGTCTTGGGGATTATTCGTTTGACGTTGACAAAATCGGTGGCCTACAACGTCGCAAAGGAGAAGACCGTTGGGGATATGATGGCAATCTTATCAAGTATGTATGAGAATGATAATGCACAGCTTAAACCTTTCATCTGTTTGCATTGAGAATGATAATGCACAGCTTATTTCTTTAAGTGTTTCGGAACTTGTTCCTCCTTGGGAAACTTTGGCAATTATTTCTGATATTCGTTTGCTTGCTAGTAATCTGAGGCTTTTTTTTGCTGGACTCCCCGGGAAGAAAATGAGGCTGCTCATTGGATTGCCTCCTCTCAAGCCTCTAGCTTAGGTCAAAATTGGGTGGTTTTCCCCCTACAGTTTTGTTTTCTATTTTATGTAATGACGCTCTTGTTTATCAATGAAATTTTGTTCAAAAAAAAACACACACCCTAAGCATAAAACCATGGCCTAACTACTAAATTCGTTATAGATCAAAAGGTTTACAAAGTGCTAAAAGAAAAATTATAACTTTACCCCAAGAGCTTAACCTAACTCCACCACTTTGATGTAGCTCCCCGAGCTCCTTATTGATCCCATAGCCACCACGAGTCCAACCCCTCGATCTCCGCTCACCACGGCTCCGGAATCATCCGGCCAAGTAGTATCATATCGGCATGTATGAGTGAATTTTAGAGAAATGAAGATTTTTTGTTTTTGCAAACTAAAACAATCTAGAGAGAATACATGAAAAATGAAACATTTCTCTAGATTGACTAAAGATGACCGAGATACAAGATCTAAACCATCAAATGCAAATTTGTGCCCAAATGAATAGGGAGAAGAGTGCTCTCTTTCTCTCTAAAATGGCTGCAAAAATTCATGCCCTAATTGTGTGAAAAATAGGTATATATAGTAGCAAGTATAAACCCCAACAAGGAGCCAATAAGAGGACAACACATAAACGCTAGCTACCACGTGCTAGCGTGGCTTCCCAGCAATCACATAAGCCAAGCGCTAGCACAGTGCTACCAAGCGCTACCTTCAAAATAGCGCCAGCAAGGCAAAAGACTAGTGCTGGAGAAAAGCCAAGTGCTAGCGCAATGCTAGCACGCGCTACCTTGAAAAAATACGCTAGCAAGGCAAATGGTTTAAATTTGGTGAGGTAGGCGCATGGGTGGGCACACACGCGGGATGCACATGCAAGAGAAAGGCTAGTGCTAGAAAAGTGCCCCGCGAGCGCAACTCACTGTCTATTCAATGCCTTAGAAAAATTTCTCTTTCAAACCAAAGTCAACCACCACTCCATGCCTTAGAAAAATTATTCTATCACCCACAAAAGCAAACAAATAGAGCTACTGCCTTTAAGGATTAAAAAAACGTGATTACTCTTTTGAAGATTAGGCATAAAACTTAGAAGAGATGCATGAAAAAAAAATTTAAACTAAATGCATATGAAAGAATATACCTTTTTCATATAAAGTCCGAGCATCTTTCAAAGTATGAGCTTCTCAACATTTCTTCATTTACCGGGTGAAAGTGTCTAGAAAAGATAAAATAAAAGAACCACCTCCCAAATCCAAATGAAAAAAGAACAAAATAGACTCCAATGGTTTTGACAAAATCCGAAAAATGCCAATCATACTAACAATTTTTACTCAAATTTAAGTAAGGGGTGGAGATGTTCTTAGGGCTCGTGTCTCTTTTTCATCGCTATTTGGGAATTTTCATCCCCTACTTTGAGAGCAGTTGTTAGAGTTTGATGGGAGTGCCTCACTAAATAAACGAAATGGCGTCATTTTGGCCTTGCTGCAACGTTGTGGTGATCTCTCTCACCACAGGTTCCCTGAGTCCGACTTTCACGTTCAAATAATAATGAATGGGTATATATATAACTCCATTGAGTTAATAGCGATCGGATTAATAGCGCATGCTATGATATTTTAGATTTGAAGCATATTTAATTTGCAGTAAAGCCCTGCTGTGCACAGCAGGCTTTTTCTTCCGGCTCGGGTCGCAAAAAGATGCCCTAAATTCTGAAGTGATTTTGGGTGTTTTGTTGACGCCTCTAACGGTATCGAACGAAGCTCATTTTTTACAGAGACCTTAAACGACATTTTTTGAACAAAATGAGCGGCTCCGATCATCTTTTTGGGACACGAGGCGGGAGGAAAAGGCATCTGTGCACAGCTGCTGTGCACATAGCACAGCTCTTTAATTTGACTTTGTAAATATTTTAATTTGTCACCAACTATTTATTTAGTTACCTTGGATATAGCCTTCTGTTTTCAGATGAACGAACAGAGCAGGTGGTTGTTGGTACTTGAGTAGCTTTGTTCGTTAACTAACCTAATTCTAAATATCCTTTCAATTTTAAAGTAACCGAAATGCCATAACCATGCTTCATGGTGTTGTTCATTCAAAACTACATCATTCATTTCATTGCCGCCCATACCTCTTATCTCTCATAGATAAAAAAAAGAGCAATGTTGTATATGTGTGAGTGGATAAATTAATTCAGCCATAACATTTTGTGTACCCTATGATGTGTCACAATTGTATTTGAATAATTTGTTCTGGAAAATGATAATGCCAAAATTGTTTTTGTTTGCACCAAAACTATAATGCACAAAAGACTTGTATCATTGCAAATGGTACAAGACTTTTATACACTAGAATTTTAGTACCAACAAAAACGATTTTGGCACCAATAAAAATAATTTTGACATTATTATTTCCCTTTGTTCTACTCCATAACAAATGAGACCAATTCCACTAATACTTTGGTGAAGTTCCGCCAAGGGCTTTTTGATTTGTCTTGATGAGACGAATTAATAATACCCAAAAAGTAAGTGAAACAAATAAACACGAAAAATTTAAATAAGAACAAATTAAGAAAAAGTTTAAAAATTTTAGCGGTACTTAACCGTTGTTGACATGTCATATGATATTTAAAATGTAGAACCAATGTAATGGTCAAAGTCTGTGGAATCGTGTTGTACTTTCTTTTGTCACTTCGTGATTTGTATATAGAGCGCATCGCGTGTACAAATCCAATACCACAGAACTTTTTGGACGTTTATAAATTAGCCAATCCACACAACTTGTAATGACAGCCAAAAGCAAGTTAAGCAACCCATCCTCTCTCCATCTTCAAGAACACCACCACATTTCGGACGAGAAATGAAGAAGGCGGCGGCAGCGGCCGAACTGGTGTTTATCCCTTCCCCGGGGAAGGGCCACCTGGTGTCATCGGTGGAGATGGCCAAGCAACTCATCGGCCGAGACCACCGTCTGTCAATCACAGTCCTCATAATGAAATTCCCATTTGATGTATCCAAGGTCAGCTCCTCCACCCAATCGCCACTACTCACGGCGGCCGAGGATCGGTTAAAGTTCGTATACCTCCCCCAAGGAGAAGCCGCGTCGGCGGAGCTCCGGCCCAAGAACCCCGTCAACTTCATGCTGGAGTTTGTGATCAACTTGAACAAGCAGCACGTGAGAGATCACGTAACAAAGATTATCTCGACCGACTCGAGTCGAATCGCCGGGTTCGTCGTCGACATGTTCTGCACCCCGATGATTGACGTGGCGGCCGAGTTCGGGCTTCCCACCTACGTTTTCTTCACCTCCAGCTGTGCCTTTCTCGGCTTCAAGTTGCACCTCGATACCCTATGCCGCGACCAGGATATTACTGAGTTGAAGGACTCGGACACTGAGTTGGAAGTGCCGGCTTTTGTGAACCCAATCCCAGCAAAGGTCTTGCCTTCTGTGGTGCTGGACAAGGAAGGGGGGTCCACATTTTTCTTAGGCGTTGCCAAAAGGTTGAGAGAAACAAAGGGCATTATGGTCAATACGTTTGAAGAGCTGGAATCCTATGCGATCAAGCGCCTCGCGGGTGATGATAAGGTCCCGCCAATCTATCCAGTGGGACCCGTACTTAACCTCGTGCTGAACGAAAAGGCGGGGGATGAGGAGGTGATCCAGATCATGAGGTGGCTGGATAATCAGGCCCCATCATCGGTGGTGTTCTTGTGCTTCGGGAGCATGGGAACCTTTGACAGTGACCAGGTGAGTCAAAGCAAAACTTTGACATTTTATAATAATCACTTGTTGGATCCACCACAAAATGCATATACCCATATGAATGTATGATTTAAGAGTTATCCAGGTATCACGTCGCGGTACTTCCGCCGGATTATTGAATAATTGCTCTTTTGCAAAAGCAAGGGTTCAAAATAGACACTCTAGCTAGGGAAACAACAAAAGAGCTCCCTCTCTTCAAAATACGAGTAGAAAACAAAATAATTCCAATCTAGTGTTTATATATCAAATACAGTACTTGTTCAAATGAACACTGGGATAATTTATTGGAAATTTTCAAAACTTGATGGCGATATGTCGTATTTTCAAGCTAGACTATTGGAACCCACAAAATTCTATGAAATTAATGTCTATCTTAAATTTCCACCCAACGCTTCACTTTTCCAACTACAAATATGGGACAAAAAAATTTCGGTTTAATAACTAACCCGAAGAGAAACACTTGTTCTGCCATTACAGGTGAGGGAGATAGCACAGGCCCTAGAGCAATGCGGGCACCGATTCTTGTGGTCTGTCCGACAGCCTCCGCCAAAGGGAAAAATAGAGATGCCGAGTGAGTACCATGACTTGAACCAAGCGTTACCAGAAGGATTTCTGGAACGTACAACAGAGATTGGGAAAGTGATCGGTTGGGCCCCACAGGTGGCGGTACTGTCCCACCGAGCGGTAGGAGGGTTCGTGTCACATTGCGGATGGAACTCTATATTAGAGAGCTTGTGGTGTGGGGTGCCAGTGGCCACTTGGCCGATGTATGCCGAACAACAAATGAATGCATTTGAGTTGGTAAGGGAATTGGGTTTGGCCGTTGAGATAAAGTTGGACTATCGGAGGGACATACTGTATGATAGTATTAAGGCTAACTTAGTGACGGCAGATGAGATAGAGAATGGAATAAGGAAATTGATGGAGAACGGGGATATAAGTAGTACCCAAGGAATCAAACAAAAGGTGAAGGAAATAAGCGAAAAGAGCAAGATTGTCATTAAGGAAGAAGGGTCGTCGTATAATTTTATTGGACGCTTTATCGACGATGTCATTATTAACATACCCTCCCCATAGTTATTGTATCGTGCTCGCGCCCAAATCAGCTAAGGACAGAGTTAAGGCGTGTAGGTGTGTGGATTGAGCTGGTTTGTATGTCAGAAGTAGATTTGTGTTTTATACATGGTTGCCATATACAAAAAGTGTAGTTGCAAATTTAAGAGAGGGAGAGAGAGTGTGTAATTTGGTTGAGAGGGTGAAGTAAATTCGATCAGAATTAATGAATAGTTGGCCTTTATGAAGGTTGTTTCCTGGGCATATCATATACAGTTTTTTTTTTCTTTCCCGTGCTCTAGTCAGGGTGTGCTGTTATTATTTTTTTTTGGAAAGACAAAATTTCATTAATCTTTGAAATTGTTACATAAATTAATAGGAGCAAAACATGCATGGCCTTCCATTTGTTCACCGTAAGACAGAAACAAAATAGGACTAGAGCTAACATTCGAGAGTCTTTAGATGAACAATTTTGAAACAGAATTTCTTGCTTTTTTCGTGCCATTTAACTCGTGGTCTATAGCCAAATTGTTAAATGAATGGTGATATTTTGTCTGATTGGCTCATAATTTTCGAATGTTGTTCATCTCAATGAGATCTAGATATTTCTGCAGTCATGATCTTGATTGAGGTAACCCAGGATATATATGATATGCTTCTTGTTTCTAGAATCATTTTTTTTCTTCCGCTTCGTACTCCTTTTGAATACCTTGTGATATTTGTTCAATTCTAGGAAATTTTGTTGAAAGTGGAATATATGTTGGGAGATTGATTTCCACACTCATATATAATTGATGCAAATACTCTTCTCTCTTTTTGTCTTTTAAAATGTGAATTTACTAAACAATCCCTGTATACATGCACTTTTTATAATTTCAGGGACTGTTTCTTTAATTTACCCGCTAAAAGACAAAAAAATGAGTGTTTGTATTAATTAGAAGAGTGTAGATATCAATCTCCTAATCCTAACATATGGTATCCAAAATAATATTATTGGCTAAAGTGACATGGAAGTGTTTGATACAAAGAGGTGTGGCCTTGGAGAGCAAATTTTTAAAAAGAACGTTTGATCCCTCCAAGATTCCCTATAAAGTACAAAGAATTTGAGTTATAAAGGTTGGTTGGAGTTGCTTTTTGGCAAGTTAAATCCCTGATATTTCCTCAAAATTAAAATGACATCCACAGAGAGTGAATGGTCACTGCCTAGTGATGACTTTTGAACGAGACATCACCGCATATGATAGAGATGGTGTGAAAATTGAGCAATCTAAAAAATAGATCATACGAATATCTTCATAAAGAAAATCTAGAATAATTTTATTGAAAAATTTTCATAATATATTTTTTATATATAAGATTAATATTACAAAATCGAGTGGGGCTGTGCCCCGACGAAACCCACTTGTGTATGTCCCAGGTATCTATGAATTCTAGTAGGGGTGTACATCAGGCCCGACCCGTCCCTTAACTAAGTGGGCTTCGGGCCACTGGATCAAATTTACACCCCTGTATACAGGTATTTGTGATGCACGATAATAAACTTTCCTTGTCGTTTGTAAATGGCCTTGCTAGTAAAGATTAAGGAAGAGAGTGTGGAGAAACCTCATCAAATAAGCTTTTAGAGATTGACCTTGACGTTCCTAATATTGAATTATAAATAAGCATTTGATTAATAACACATATATGATATTTTATATTAGAAGCATATTTAATCTGACTTGTAAAAATTTAAATTTAAACACCGAATATTAATTTTAGTTACCTTGAATATAGCCTTTTGTTTCCCAACGAACAAACGAACAGAGCAAGTGGTTTTTCAAGCCTCCATTAAAAAGCTTGACGAGCTTCATCAGTATGTTTGAACTTAACTTGTTAATAAACAAATTGATCTCAAATAATAAGATTTAGTCGAGTTGAAAACGAGCCAATGTTGTGTAGCTTGGATTTTTATACATTATAAGTCAAACGAGCCAATGTCGAGTCAATTAGTTAGAAAATGTTCAAGTTTTTTTTTCATTTAACAACCCAGTCTTTAATGACTTTTTAACAAAAGAACAAAAACTCGAACTTGAGTAGCTTTGTTCATCTAGCCGACCTAATTCCAAATATCTTCCCAGTTTTAAAATAACCAAAACGCGGTAATTAAACAAGCTTAAGGGTTGACTGAGGTGATAAAAAAAAGAGACAGTGTTGAACGTAAGCCAATATTAACTCCCAAACAAAAAGTCGGAGACTGGGGACGACTGAAATTAGTGAAAAGCATTGCGTACCCAAAAATGAAAATCAAGGGTCCAAATTCACTCAAAATATGATTTGGACCGTAGATTTTCTTTTTTGAAGTGCTTTCTGGGTAAATTTTTCGGGTACTTAGCATTAATTAATAAAAAAAATATAGATCATTTCATTCTTGTTACACGGGAAAAAAAATAATACGGTAGTATTCCAATCGACTATTTGTACATGTCGATCGTTAGGGAGAAATACTATTGTTCTCGCTACGCCTAAATAAGTTAAAGCAGAAGTTAAGATCTCATCACTATATATGTTACAGCAGGCATGAAAGAATTATATTAACTCCCATCAAGCAACTATGAGAAATTGAACCCTAAAAGCATTGAACGAGAAATTTCACAATTTTTTTAACAGCAAAGAAAGTAATATTTCATTAACAATAACAAAATATTACGTACAAAAGAAAGAAAATAGATAAAACATCCCAAAACAAAACTCAAACTGTACTGAATTTGACAAGGTACCGAACTACAGAAATTTGCTCCCACAACATTTCTACACCTGAATCTATCACTATACACCAAAGAGAAATATCCAATTTTCCATCAAAATACTTACCCGTTCAACCAAACACTTGGTCTCAGAAATTTGCTAAGAGTAAAGGATAATAGATTTTAAAATAAAAAATGTATTGTTCAGAATTTACTATTCGCATATAATCCTCCGCTTTCCTGGTGGGGATTGGCAAGATCGATCGGAGACCGTTCTTTTATGGTGCCAGCAAAGCAATGACATCACTCCGAAGAAAATTATACTCCGTCTTATTGCTTTCGTGGTCAACTCCATTACCATTAGCTAGACCAACGTTTCTGACCGATCTACAGACTTTTTGGACGTTTTATAAATTAGCTAGCACCTAGAACAACCTATTGGTAGGAAATGGAGGCGGTGGAACTGGTGTTTATCCCTTCCCCGGGGATGGGCCACCTGGTGGCAACGGTGGAGATGGCCAAGCAACTCATCGGCCGAGACCACCGGCTGTCAATCACAGTCCTCATAATGAAAATCCCGTTTGACAAGTCCAAGGTCAGCTCCTCCACCCAATCGCTACTACTCACGGCGGCCGGGGATCGGTTAAAGTTCGTCTACCTCCCTCAAGACGAGGCCGCGCTGGCGGAGCTCCGGTCCGAGAAACCCGGCTCCTTCATGTCGGAGTTTGTCAACATGAACAAGCAGAACGTGAGAGATCATGTAACAAAGATGATCTCGACCGGGTCGAGCCAGGTTGTCGGGTTCGTCGTCGACGTGTTCTGCACCCCGATGATGGACACGGCAGCCGAGTTCGGGATCCCCACGTACGTGTTCTTCACTTCCAGCTGTGCTTTTCTCGGCCTCATGTTCCACCTCGATACCCTAAGCCGCGGCCAGGATGTTACTGAGTTGAAGGACTCGGACCCTGAGTTGGAAGTGCCGGTTTTTGTGAACCCAGTCCCAGTTAAGGTGTTGCCTTCTGTGGTGCTGGACAAGGAAGGGGGGTCCACGTATTTCTTGAGTATTGCCAAGAAGTTGAAAGAAACAAAGGGCATTATGGTCAATACGTTTGAAGAATTGGAATCCTATGCGGTCAAGCGCCTCGCCAAGGATGATAAGGTCCCGCCGATCTACCCAGTGGGACCCGTTCTTCACCTCCTAAAGGACGGGAAGGAGGAGGAAGAGGAGGTGATCCAGATCGTGAGATGGTTGGATGATCAGCCCCCGTCGTCTGTGGTGTTCCTGTGCTTCGGGAGCATGGGAGGCTTCGAAGGTGACCAAGTGAGTAGAGTCCAATTTTTTTGTTGGCAAAAAGTGTAGTGTTAAACTTACGACCTCTTTTTTCTACACACTTAAGTGCACTCTTAATGTTATTGAACAGGGTCGGCCCGGTCCTAAGCTGAGGCGCACAAGGCTGCCTACGGCCTTAGGCCCCCGAATTTTGTTGAATGATAGTATTTTAGCTCAAAAGTTGGGCCACTTATAGGTTGACCGAGTGTATAAAATATAGTTTTACAAACAAGCTACTTCCTACGGACAAAACAAAAAAGACAAACTAGCTAGTTTGCTAGCTCAAAGAAAAAGCTTAATCTTACTATTCAATAGGTAATTAGTTCAAATCTTAGGGACTCTCTTTCCATCTCTCTGACTCTGAGTGTATTTTTTCCCTCTCACAAACTCACAGTAGTACTTTTAGAAAATGACTAACATTTTATCCTCCGCGCCACCAAGAGCATCCACAGTGGAATAACCAAAACCGTAAGGTTGCTAAAGTTAGTAATATTTTCTCAAAAAAGTGTTCACAGTGGCATAACCAAACTTAACAATCTTTTAACAATTCATCAAATTTTGACCCTTAAATAATCAAAATTTGCAAACTTTTGCAAATAACCAAAACCCTCCCCCCTCTCTCTCTCAACAATGTTTCTAGGAAAAATATTTTTAAAAGAAGCTTTTTTTTTTTTTTTTTGCAAAATCAGTTACGGTTTTTTTAAAACTGTCTTTTTTCATTCAAACATTGTTATTTAAAAAAAAAAAAACTGTCTTTTTTTCAAAATAAAAGTTTTTAAAAAATTATTTTCTATTTTTAATAACCTATTTTTATTAGTTTGAAAACTATTTTTAAAAAAATTGTTTTATATGGTGACAATTTTTAGATTTTTATAGGTTGAAAAAGTGATGTGGCAAATTTTGATTATCCAATATTGATTATATCATTGTAGACATTTACATTGCTAACCTTAGCAATCCCTCAAATGGATAATCAAAAGGTGATGTGGCAACTTTTTATTATCCAATTTTGATTAGTCCACTATGGATGAGCTAATACCGTCAAATAAAATACTAGAATTGGAGCATCACATCCTAAATATAACATTTTAGACCAAAGTTTTACTAAAATAAACTCTAATTTCACTCTCATCCTCGTTCTGCTTTGCACTCTTAGTTCTCACCCTCGCTTATTTTAATAGTTCGAGATATTTATGAGAGATACTTTCAGGCTTTGGCTCTTGTACGCACATTTTCTTTTGACATGGAAATACAAACAATGGGTTCAAAATAGACGCTCCATAGAAACTCCAATCAAGTTTATGTTTGTTTCCAAAACAAATATCTCATTTTAAGTTATTATATATGACATATTTAGTTGAACACTTCGATAATTTGTTGATAAATTAATTTTTAAACCTAATGGCGATAACAATGTGGGATTAGCTCAAGGAGAGTACTGAAAAATGTGCTAAGGGCAGTGGGACTCCTGCAGGTAATGAGAAGCTTAAAAAATGAAGCCCATTTCTTTGAAATCCCACTAGAGTAATGCCCAATAAAAAGAGAAAATGAGAGACCCAAAGTATAGTGTTAACTTTAAACAATCACAAATCCATTTTAAACTTTTTTTGGAAAATGATTTTGGCACTTCAAAAATTGATGAAAACACTCCAAAATCAATTTAATTCCAAAGCTACTTACTTTTCTTTGTTTTTTGGAGTGCCTCTATCAATTTTTGGAGTGCCAAAATCAATTTTCTAAAACAAATACCCTTTTCTTTTATTTTTTGATCAGCAAAGCGAAACGTTTTGTAAAACTTAAAAGGGTTACAAAGATGAGCTTGATGTCCAGGATTGGACTCATTCGAGACCTACATTCCACAATCTTAAATTTCCCCCTAGATTTCACTTTTCCTACGACAAATCTTGGGTGAATTTCCGTATTAATAATTAACCTCACGAAAATACTTTGGTTCTGCCATTACAGGTGAGGGAGATAGCACGGGCCCTGGAGCAAAGCGGGCACCGGTTCTTGTGGTCCATCCGACAGCCTTCTCCAAAGAGCGAAATGGAACGAAACATGCCGAGTGAGTACCAAGACTTGAACCATGTGCTACCAGAAGGGTTCTTGGAACGTACAACAGAGATTGGGAAAGTGATCGGGTGGGCCCCACAAGTGGCGGTGCTGTCCCATAAGGCGGTGGGAGGGTTCGTGTCACACTGCGGGTGGAACTCGACACTGGAGAGCTTGTGGTGCGGAGTCCCGGTGGCCACGTGGCCGTTGTACGCCGAACAACAAATAAATGCATTTGAGTTGGTGAGGGAACTAGGGTTGGCTGTCGAGATAAAGTTGGACTACAAGAACGATTTGAGGTTTGCTAGTATTAATGTTAAGTTAGTGACAGCGGATGAGATTGAGAATGCGATATCGAAATTGATGGAGAAAGAGGATCAAAGTAGCGAAGGAATCAAGCAGAAGGTAAAGGAAATGGGTGAAAAGTGCAAGATTGCTGTTAAGGAAGGAGGATCATCGTATAATTCAGTTGGACACTTCATCGAAGATGTCATGAATAACACACACTCCTGCTAAAGGGTGAAATGTTAAGGGATTCATATTATAGAAGGGATCGACTAGGGACTCGCTTTCGATCTCATTTGAATTTCTCTCTTTTTTTCTCAATTTAGTTCACACGTTCTGATTCTCATTTCGGGCCCAACTTTTTTCCCATGTTGGTCTGTACGGTTGTATCCTCTATTTTATTAATCACAACTAATAGGCCGCGCGTGTTGGATTTGCTTCTTCCATATTTGTACACCACCTTTGGCTTAGCTCCCTCTCACAAGATGCAATAATTGAGAGTCTTTCTCATTCCTGAATTAAAAAAAATTGAGAGTTTTTCTCATTATTGTTTGTCAACTGTGTGGGTCTTCGGATCCCGCTCAGTTTTTGGGGTTTCTTTT
>BPLS01029402.1:149136-166444 GCA_019656275.1 Rhododendron kiyosumense | reverse complement strand
AGAGAGAGAGAGGTAGAGAGAGAGAGAGAGAGAGAGAGAGAGAGAGAGAGAGAGAGAGAGAGAGAGAGAGAGAGAGAGGGCCGGCCAAAGAGGGGAGGGAGGGAGAGCTTGCCTATAAATAGAAGCCCACTCCAAGCATTGAACTCACACCTTCGCACTTTGCTCCAACTTCTCTCTAGAATTTCTTAGTGTTCTTTGTTCCACAGTTCTTGTTTTCTTGAAGTTCTTGAGAGTTCTTGAGAGAAACCACCAAACCACTTCCAAAACCACCTCTAGATCTTTAAAAGTAGCTTAGTTTAGTTAGTGAGTTGTTTCTAGGAAGAGAAAAGTTCATCTCTCTTCCTTTCAAAGCAATCCGGAGCCGTTACGCCGCCGAATCACAAAACCGACGACCGATTTACCGTAGCCGACCACCGCCAACAAGTGAGGTAGGAATCCTAGTCCACCAACCCTATATATTCTATAAAATCATATGTTGGAGAATAGAACGTCATTAAGTAATAACTTTGATCAATCTTTCTAAAGTAGATAAGGTTATCTTTTGTTAAAATGTTGAAAATGCATGATTTATGTCCATGATGTTTCAAGCATGCTAAAGTAGTTTGGAGTTGGACGAACTTGTTAGATTAATGTTTTGAAATTCTTGTTTGTGTGGAAAGTCCTACCGCGGAGTCTATGCATGAAAATGAGACACGGAAATTGAGAAAGTAGAAATATCGCACCAAAAGTGTGTTTGAAATGGGTGAAATGTTTTGAAAACCACAATGTGGCCGGATGTGGTAGCCCATTGTGTGGTGTGAGTTTTGTGTGCGTTCCCATGGGAACCCGGAGCGGCGGAGCCATGGTGAGGTATGGCTTGGTTATTCGTGGAGAGGAGCCAATACAAAGTTTTGTGTGCCAATGGGAACCCGGTGCGGCGGAACCGAGGTTGGGTGTGTTAAACAAATGATTTTGGGAAATGTTGTTTTGTATATGAAAATGGAGACACGGTCTATGATGAGTTACGTAGAAGAAACCCGGAGAATCTTGGACACCAACGATAGTTATATGGCGATTGTGGATGTGTTATTGTTATTATCTTTTGTAGCTGTGTATACACGTATCATGTGGAAATTGATGTTTTATTGTAAGATAAGGTAGGTGGGTAAGGATTTTCCTATGGAGCGTTGTAGCTCACGGTGTTACCTTTTTGGTGACCCTGACATATTATATTGGTGGTGATGCAGGTATAATGTGTCAGATCTCATAGATGAACATGGTAAACTGTACACCTTGGAGGCATTTGGAGCCGAGGGACTTGCAAGGATGGCAGAATAGACGGAGCAGTAGTTAGGATCCCCTAGCTTCCTCCCTTGTTGAATAATGTACCCTTTTGTTTATGATGTAATAATGAGCCAAACTCTCTTTATTATGTAATAAATGCCTTCTTAACGTACCCAAAATTCGGGGCGTACAAAAGGCATCTGTACGTGTGGCGTTATGCTTTAAATTGTGATTTGAGCATGCTAAATAATATAGAGTTGGATGATCTTGCTAGTTTAGTTTCAAGATTACAATGAATGATTTTGGATTTCGTATGTGGAAAGTCCTACTGCGGAGTCTTTGCATGAGAATGAGACACAAAAATCAAGAAAGTTAGAAACATGGCACCTAGGGTGTGGTTAACAAGAAAAATGTGTTCCAAAGAAGGAAATATTTTTGAAACTACATAATGACCAGTTTTGGTGGCATTATGTGAGATGTGTGTGTATGTGTGTGCCAATGAGAACCTGGGACGGCGAAACCATTGTGAGGATACTCGGGAACCTGGAATGGCGGAACTGAGGTTGGGTGTGTAGCTTGGTTATCCGCGAAGAGGAGCCAATGCAATGTTTTGTGTGCCAATGGGAACCCGGGATGGCGGAACCATTGTGAGGATACTCGGGAACCCGGAATGGCGAAACCGAGGTTGGGTGTGTTAAAATAAATTTTGGAAATGTTGATCTCGAAAAAGAAAAGTGAAATGATGACACAATTTACGATGAGTCACGTAGGAGAAACTCAGAAGAACCATGGACACCAATGCTAGTTGTTTTAATGAATGCGGATGTGTAATTGTTAGTAATTTTGTTAAACTATGCATGATTTATTTGGAAACCATATCAAATGTTTATAAGTTAAGGGTTAGTGGGTAGGGTTTATTCTATTGAGTTTTTGTAGCTAATGGTGTTACTTTTGGTGACCCTGACATATATATGGGTGGCGACGTCGATATAATATGTCAGATCTTATAGATGAACACGGCGAACTCTTTACCTAGGAGGCTTTCGGAACCGAAGAACTCGCTAGGATGGAGGAACAAGCGGAACAGTAGTTAGGGACCCTAAATCCCCTTTTGTGTTAATGAAAATACTCTTTTAAGAGTTTGTTGTAATAATGAGCCTTGACTCTATTTTAAGTTTTCAATAAAAATGTCATTTTAACGTTCCTAAAATTCGGGGCGTTACAAATTTGGTGAGTGCCGTATTAAAAAGTGAAGAGTAAAGAGTATTATAATCTTGTCTGTTTGTGTGTTCAACAACTATTTATATAATAATCCATATGAAGAACAACTATTAATATAATAATCCATATGAAGAATGAGCAGACATAAAACAATATTAATTAATTATTTTTTTCTTGTTATGGTGGAATTCGTCATCAAGATGTCCTTTAATTTTTTCTAGATCTTTATTATTGTCATCATTCCTATGAGTGGGCATTCTACAAAACATTACATGATTTTCAGGAGAAATTATTCGTTGCCCTTGGGACAACATGTCATTCTTGACAAATGGTGCCTCAAACCAATCAAAACCTGCCTTTTGGACTTTTTGTCGTAACTTCTGCCACATCAACAACTCCCAATGGCCATACACCCAAACAACACAAATGGTAAAACAACGGTGTTAAGATACGTACTCCTGTTTTTTCAATCCTGACGTCCTTTGCTATTCTCTCTTACCTTTTTTTTTTTAGTCAATAATTCTAGTGACACACCCAAACTCACACCCTGTTACACCCTGAATTTTTAACATAATTATAAATTATTTTCATAATAGAAATACCCACCAATATCCGTACGGTACCCAAAAGATTACTGTTTCCCATTCCCATAACCGACCTTTCAAGCTCACAAGGTTTCCAAAATATTACATTATTGGCTCAATGGCCCAAATTATCATAAGTATCAAATTTCGAAAGAGAATTATGATTACAATATTCCAAGTCAAAGAGTTTCAATTCCAGTTACAAACACGTCTTTCAAAAGAAATTTACAAAAAATGGATAGGTAACTCCTTCAATTAGCTTTCAAAAGAAATGTCCACACGTCAAGCACTCCAAGCAATGCAAGCTACGGTTCCGGATTAGCACCTGCAAATAATATAAGGCTTGAGCTATACTAGCTTAGTAGAAAAGTCTACGCAAACTCTATATGCAAATGAGCGTAACGAACAAATGAATGATGAAAGATCATAAGACAACGGAGGAAGCACAATTTCATGAACAAGTGTCCCAAAATCTCCAATCTTCTTTTATTCAACCTATAAATCATACCCATTCAATTTATGTCTCAACATGTCGTGTCGTCTATGTGCCTGAGCCGAAGCTCCTGCCAGGCTAATTTTGGGACCCTGATATCCCCTGCGAAGCACTCACCTTGAAGGTTAGGCCTTGAGTGATTATTTTGAGCATTAGCTCCTGCCAGGCTAATTATGAGACCCTGATATCCCCTGCGAAGCACCCACCTTGAAGGTTAGGCCTTGAGTGATTATTTTGAGCATTAGCTCCTGCCAGGCTAATTATGGGACCCAGATATCTCCTGCCAGGCACCCATCCGTCGATGGGCCCCGATTGTTCGCGCGTTGTTCATGTAATCATGCGTACCATTCGTACAAATGTTGTGCAAGAAGTTCATAGTTATCACTCCATAGTTCTACCAATTTTGGAACAATTCCAATATATACATATATTTCACAAGAAGACAACTATGCTAGTTTGTAGTGACCCGTATTTAATTTAATTAACTTTAATGTTTATAAGTGAGAAAAATAGGAAGTGTGATGTGTTTATGTGATTTGGGGCTAAGGTGTTTGAATTGATTCTGGAAGGGTGCTAGTGTAATTAGCATGTTTATGGGTATATATAGGAGGGTGGGAGAGTAGAGAATCATTTCTCTCTCCCGACTCTTCCTCTCTTTCTCGGCTCACACACACTCTCTCTCTTGCTCTCTCTCCAAATTTCACCAAAATAACTCAAAACCCACTCAATACAACCTTCAATCCGTCACCCTCTACGCGTATTGCGGTCCGTATCTCGCCAGTTGGAGCTCGGTGGAGTCGTATCACTCTCGGTTTCGATTTTGAAAAGCTAGGGCTCTTATTTTCATGGTTTCGTTCTTCGGCCTCGAGGTAGGGATTCTACCTCTCAATATATGTAATAGAAGTGTTTTCTAGCCTTAAATCGTGTCTTTGGTTGTTGTTGTTGGAATCGCCGAAATCTGCAGAAAATCTGGGCGAACACCCATTTGTATCGATACTGCTCTTCTCAGTATCGATACAGGAATCTCTGGAATGCTCTTAGCTATTGTCGCATCGATACTGATTAAATCAATACTCTCTGGAGCATTTTTAGCCCCAGCTGTATAGATACTGAAATCCGCAGTATCTATACAACAATACCTTAGGTCGGCTTTGTTTTTTGTTTCAAACTCCATTGTTTTAACCCCCGATCATTTCTAACTTGTTTTAGACATCACCAAATCACTCCATAATGTTGTTAATCATACTCGTTGAGTTCCTTGTGTATCTTTGCATCCTTTGCTATTGTTCGGTATAATTTGACATTGATTTCCTTATGAGCATCAATTGAATAAAAATGATACGTTACGAGAAAATGGGATTTGTGAATACTAGTCGACACAACGATGAACATTCGGGGCCCATTGACGGGTGGGTGCCTGACAGGGAATATCAGGGTCCCATAATTAGCCTGGCAGGAGCTAATGCTTATATTAAACACTCAAGGCCCAACCTTCTACGGGTGGGTGCTTGGCAAGGGATATTGGGGTCCCATAATTAGCCCGGCAGGAGTTTCAGCTCATGACACATGACGCGAAGTGACATTGGACGCATGGAAAGTTAAAATGATTGAGCGTTGAGGCATTTACCAGATTTCGTATCGAGTATATTGGATCGTTAAACCTTGGTTATTGCCTATCGTGTGGTCTATATCCCGTTCTTACCTTGTGATCATTCTTGCATTTCTCTTGCATATAATGCTAGCGTAGAATTTTCTATTGGGCTAGTGTAGCTCAAGTGTCACGCCCCCAAAATTAGGGTACGTTAAAGAAGCATTTATTACATAATAAAGAGAGTTTATTACATTATAAATACTTCAAAGGAATACAAGTATTCAACAAAGGAGAAACTAGGCTCCTAACTACTGCTCCACCGGCTTCTCCCTCCTGGCAAGCTCCTCAGCTCCTCAGGCCTCCAAGGTATACATCTCGCCCTGTTCATCTAAGAGATCTGACACATTATACCGGCGTCGCCACCAATATAATATGCCAGGGTCACCAAAAAGGCAACACCATGAGCTACAACGCTCAATAGGAAATCCTTACCCAACCAACCTTACGACGGTAAACAATTACAACAACACTAGCAATCACACATCGTTAATCATCTATCGTTGGTGTCCAAGATTTCCCGATTTCTCCTACGCGACTCATCGTAGACCGTGTAAATCATTTTCACTTACAAAACAATCTTTCAAAAACGTTTGCATTGGCTCCGTACCGCGGATAACCAAGCCTTTCAAAATCTTTAGCATTGGCTCCGTACCGCGGATAACCAAGCCATACACACCCAACCTCGGTTCCGCCGTTCCGGGTTCCCGAGTATCCTCACAATGGTTCCGCCGCACCGGGTTCCCATTGGCACACATTGCATTGGCTCCTCTCCACGGATAACCAAGCTACACCTCACCATGGTTCCGCTGCTCCGGGTTCCCATGGGAACGCACAATGGTTCCGCCGCTCCGGGTTCCCATTGGCACACACCCTCACAATGGTTCCGCTGCTCCGGTTTCCCATTGGAACACACACACACTTCACACAATGGGCAAGTCCGGCCACATTGCGGTTTTCAAAACATTTCAACCTTTTCAAACACACCCTAGGTGTCATGTTTCTACTTTCTCGATTCTCGTGTCTCGTTACATGCAAAGACTCCGTGGTAGGACAGAAGTAAACATCAAACATCGTAATCCAACAAGATCATCCAACTCTATGTTCAAATCAACGCTTAAAACATAACGCCACAAGTAATACAAGCAATTCATCTTAAAGATCAAAATACAAATACTTGATATGGAAAGTAAATAAAGATAACTCACTTTGAAATGGAAGATAACGAGATCTTACATATACATAGGAATAGGGCAAGAGTATCCTACCTTGATCCGAAACTAGTCGGGGCCGAATAAGCTAGGTGGAATTTCTCCCGAATCTGGACCGAACTTCGGACGGCAATAACTCGGTCAATCTTTGGCCGAATAGAGTTGGTCTTGGGTTGAAATCGAAGATCTCGAAACCCTCTACAACTCTCGTGAAGAAAGTTAATCCTAGAAACGACTTTAGGTTGGAGAAAAATGGGGGAAAAGCAAAGGACAGTAAGCTGTCCAGAATTGAAAATCCAGAATTTTCACTGAACTTCGGATGACGATATCTTGGTCATTTCTTAACCGATTGGGGTAATTCTTGAGCCTAAATTCAAGGTTTCGAAGTGTTCTACAACTTTCTAGAAGGAAGTTGGTCCTAAAAACTACTCTAAACAGGAGAAAACTGGGGATTTCCGACGGGACAGTGGCTGCCCAGAAAAACAGAAAATGGTTTCTAGAGAGAAGGAAGAGCTATTGCTTGAGGTGTGAGTTCAAAGCATGAGAATGGCCTTCTATTTATAGGCAAGAGCTTGGCCCTCTCCTCTCTCTCTCTCTAAGTCTCACCTTGACACTTGGCAAGAGATCATGGAAGATCAAAGGAAATCCTAGGCTTGCATGGCTATGTTTGTACCAAGATTTGATCTTGGATCAATTGAATGGCTAGGATTGATCCTTGGTGGGCAAGAAAGATATTGGTACAAGATCCAAGGGTCTAAAATTTGCAAGATGTACAAAGGAGTACAATGGAGGTGGTTTCTTAGCAAGGAAGAAAGATACACCAAGGATTTGGAAGGACAAGGGAAATCAAGCAACGTACAACCAAGTTTACTTCTTCCCTCCTTCCTCTCTCTTTCTCCCTCTCTCCCCCTCTCTCTCTCGGCCCTCTCTCTCCTCTGCCTCTCTCTCCGGCCTCTCTCTCCTCTCTTTCTCTCTCTCTCTCTCTCTCTCTCTCTCTCTCTGTTTCTCTAGTAAACACACACACACACACACACACACACATATATATATATATGTATGCATACAATGTAATAAACAAAGGTACTTTTGTACCAAGAGATCTGGGGATTTTAAAAGGGCAAGATTTTCCCATTAAAATAAATCAATAGGCACATGGGTTCATAGCCAATATTTAAGTCATCCAAGTACTAAATTTATATATACACATGTACCAAAAGATCTAGGAAGATCAAAATCCCAATATACAATAAATAAAGGGTACTAATGAGATTTCAAGCCTTTAAACCAAAAGTAAAATAATAGTACTTACCCCACATGGGTTTAAAGGAGAAGATTAAATCAACCCATGTACTTGGGTGGAAGAACAACCTATTACCCATTGGGTAATAAATCCCCTAACTTCTATTGTCCAATGGACAATAGTTATTAGGTAACTTTTATATTAAAATAATTGGTACTTTGGCACATGGGGTTAAAAAAAGAAAGATTAAATTAATAATCCCATGTACTATGTGAAAGACCAAGCCTTTTACTCAATGGATAATAACCACCCTAACTTTTATTATCCAATGGATAATAGTTGCTAGGGAGATTAAATAATAAAATAATCCAAAAAGGTACTTTAAAGTAATCAAAAAGTTACTTTTTACTATTCATAGTACTTTAACCAAGTAGACATTTAATATAAACAATTGGGGTTTTTATTATCCAATGGATAATAGTTTCCCTAACATTTATTGTCCAATGGACAAAGAATAAAACCAAAATAATTAAATGAAAAAGAATATTCAAATCTTAGTCTAGGGTTCAAAATGTTCAAAAGGTTCAAGGGGGGGCAAAACGGTCATTTTGCGGTTAGGGAAAAGTAACTAGATAGCTTCCTAGCTTAGTTTCTCCAATCGGATGGTCAAAAGCTAGTTAGTCTAGCTAAGCGGACTAAAGCGTCAAGAAATAATTTTTCAAGGGGCAAAAACGTAATTTTGACAAACGACAAGGAAATTAAAATAAAATTCAAATATTTAACAAAATTTTTAACGACCAAAAATC
This sequence comes from Rhododendron kiyosumense, assembly GCA_019656275.1. Taxonomy (NCBI): domain Eukaryota; kingdom Viridiplantae; phylum Streptophyta; class Magnoliopsida; order Ericales; family Ericaceae; genus Rhododendron; species Rhododendron kiyosumense. Next base: position 157,978 of record BPLS01029402.1, on the reverse strand, counting down.
AGGGTCGTTACAATCTATCCCCCTTAAAACAATTTCGTCCCCGAAATTGGCGCGCGACTACAGGTTAGGCTAGGTCACTAGACCGATCTTGGGATCATCGCCTATCCCCCTTAAAAATAAGAGTAGGTCACCATCAATAGAATTAAGCCTCATTTCTTGTTTAACGAGATGGGGTTGAAGTTGCTTCCGCCATCGAACAGCTTGTCTCGTCGTACACCTTTGGTAAGGTCTCCACCATAAATACCAACGCCAAATGCAAAACCTCTACCAAATCACCATGCGGACTTGAATCCTACAAACGTTTCCTTAGTATGATCCTTTCCCACTTAACGATATTAAACCCATTTCCAAAAGTAGGAACCAACGGGTTCATCTAAGCAGTATAACTTCACAATCGTAAGGCATAAGTACTCCATCCTCATTTCGGGGGTAAATCAGCAGGCAATCCCTACGATATTCTTCAATATTCGCAAAAGCACTGAAAGAACCATTGCTATCACGGAAAAAATAAGGCCTTGCGGCATCGACTTCTGGTGGTAACTTCAAAGGTATGGCTGCTTCCAATCTAGTACTGCTTCTACTTTACTTTCGTGCATCGCGATTCTATCCTTAGATCCTACGTTCCCCCAAGAACTTAACCACTTCTAGCCAGAACTTGTGTGAGAGCCCTCACGTTAAAAATAATTAGTATGATATTATCGAATAATGAATAAGTTAGTCATTTAATTAATCTTTTTAAGAAGATTTCGGTCACTCGTTGACTTAAGGGTTATAGAAACGACTCGTCTTGACGATTCGACGGTACTTCCAGACAACCTTGTGGATAGCTTAGAAATGATTTCCGAACGATTTAAATTGAACTAGTCCAGGAATTCAGTATCGAAAGTAGAACGTCACCCGATTCTGGCTGGCATTGTGTATCGACCGCAAATCAGGCCGAAAGCACGTTTCGAAGTCGAAAGGCCTGCTGAATTAAAATTTCGAGGTTTTGGATTTTTCCTTAAAATTCCGAGAGTAGAACGATAATTAAAATTTTCTAATTAGTCTACGGTGCGAATTTGGTATTTTTCTAATTAGTCTATGCACTGAATTTTGCATGGCCAAGTGGCCGGAATATACTACATGTGTCCAAACCTAGGACACTTGTCTTGACCCACTACCATTTCTCTCATACATATAAAAGAATTGTCTGCATGATTGTGGCACTTTACAAAACAAAAAGAAAACATAGAGAGAGAGAGAGAGAGAGAGAGAGAGAGAGAGAGAGAGAGAGAGAGGGGTCCGAGAGTGAGAGAGAGAGCTCAGGAAGAGAGAGAAAGCTTAGGTACAGTTTATCTCTTCTGTTTTCTATCTTATTTTGTTGAATCTTAACTGATTTGGTTTGCATGCAAGCCAAAAGGGATGCTAAGACATGTTGTAGTTCTAAGACAGATTTTCTGAGCTTCAGTTTTTGCCATTTTTGACCTTTTTAAACTACGAATTTTTACTGGGTTTCTTCAAGTAAGTTGTAGATCTTTTTGTTGAGAAGATTTAGCCGCTGGAATCGACTGAAACGGATTTAAAATGAATAAGTTATGAATTTTTTTCTGCAAGCTGTCCAGTGTAGGACGAATCTGAAAATACCCCTTTTTGTTTTGGAGATTTATGCTTTTGTTTTGTAAAGAGAGTCACTATATTATTTTTCTGGAGTTGCATCTATGGATTAGTTAACTTTGGGGACTAGTATTACTTTGATTGGATTAAAAATGAGTGAGTTATGCCCTTTTTGTTAAAAGGTAGCAATTTCTCCTATTTTGAGTAGTTATGTAGTCATTTTTGTGAAATTTTGTATTATGAACTAATTTTCTCCGAATTTTTATGATTTAACTGAACATTTTACTTTTAAGATCAGAACCTAAATTTTAGTTTTTAGTCTCAAATAAATTATGATATTGCATTTGGTTAAGCCGTTATGCTGTCGGTTTTAAAACTAGTCTAAAATTTTATTATATGTATACAAATTTCTTGTGACCTTGCATGTCTTATTCTTTTATTCTTTTCTTTATATTAATTTGTATTTTGAATTTTTAAGTTGATTACTTAAGTCGAGTACATCGTTTGGCGATAAATGGACGTTTGATACCAAAAACGAACACCGACACCTCCTATCGACTGAATAAGTTTTCTACTATCCTAAAATCATGCATGCACAAGATTTGGCATAGTGCGGCATGTACCAAAGTGTTTACAAAAAAAAAGAGGGGAGTTTAAGTTACTATTTTGCCCTTATGGCCATTTTGTGCCTAAACTACCATCTTCTTGTATTAACCGGTGAAGTTAATCTTTTACATAAATTTTCTTTGAATTTTTACTTTTGGATCTGATTTTTCATTTTAAGTTGATTAAAATAGTTTGAGTCTTCTATATTAAAGGTTAATAGACTATTTTACCCTTTGAGAAGTAATTATATTTTTATACTCATTCTTTTTGACTAATTTCTTTTCTTTTGACTTTTAACGTCTTAGTTGGTCGATTTTTGACTTTGGTTTTACTTTATGTTTAGGTTCGGGTGTGCGAGGGTGAACCAGTAGGACAAGTCTAGCCTTAACTGCGTCGGCAAGACGAGAGGTGAAACATGCGTATCTTGTTTACATGTGTTGTTTAAATATTTCATTGTTGAAATATTTTAGAAATGTTTTCTATAGAATCATGGATATTGATTAACTTGCTAAATGATTTGATGAAATGTATATTTTTCCTATCGATACATCTGAACAAGTGTCCGTGCTTGAGGACTTTAAACAGACAAAGTGGATTTGGAGTTATAAGGTTGGGGGATATTAACCAGGTATCCTGATGGTTTGACGTCATTCCCTTTATACTTTAGAGGTCGCTCCTCTAGATTCTGGTTGAAACTTGTTCATGAAAGATGTGCGAAATCGACGAGTATTATGAAATGTGATATTGTGAATATCATGATGGTTTTCTACTTTATCCTGAAAAGTTGGATTTCATTCTGTGAATGAACTGATGAACTGGTGACTGAGAATTATTGCTTTTAGCGTAAGTCTATTGAAAGACTGCGAACTCATTTTATTATGGACTTGAGATTTGAATATCTTTGAAAGGAAGTATATTTTATATGTTTGGAACTGAAGAGTATGACTACGCTTTTTTATAAGATGTTAGTTGTATCCATGATTTAATGTGTCTACTGGATATGCCATGTTTCACACAAGCTTTAGCTTATGGAGTTTTTTTTCAAAAATCATACTTTTCAGGTCAGCAGCAATAGCTGGACTTGGCGTTTCTCTCAAGCCGAAGTCTTTTGGTGATCAGTTCTTATGTGTATATAGTAGTACTGTTCTGATGTGAGTATAGAGCCGTGAGGACTTGATTTGAAGATTTACGAATTTTGATAGCTGGCTTGTTTTGGTCAGGTTATGCTGTGATTATTTGCAGGTATTGTTAAGCAATTATTTTTATCTTTACACGTAGAACTCTGGAATATGTTGGAACTATTGAAATTGTGCTTTTGCAGTTTATTGAATTTCTTAAGGAAAACTATTTTAATAAGAGGATTTTATAAATTCCCTAAACTTATCTTATTAGGATAGGCCTAGGGTGACGTAAACTCACTGGCCGGTCATTAGACCTTTAACCACGGGTTTGGGTCGTGACAGCTTGTCTCGGCATAAAGTTGGCTATCTTAGAGTACTTGTAGTACCATTCGAAAGTGTCCTTCGTGCTCCTCCTGATTGGCTTGATACATCTCTTGTCCATCGGCTCCTTCGATTGGGTCTTGAGCTCTTTTAGCTTGCAGGGTCATTTGGTACGGTGCCATAGAGATTGATGCTGCTCCTGGTTGGAGTTCTATAAAGAAGTCTATTTCTCCTTAAGGCAATAAGCCAGGAAGTTCTTCAGGGAAAACATCGGCATACTCGCACACGATGTGTGGGAATCCCACTTCCATTCTATTGGCTTCTTCCAATTGAAGGCTGGCTAGCCATCTAAACAGTCGATTCTGCCACTTGGATCTTCTCGTCGTCGGGCTCACCGCTTGTCAATCCCCCTTAAATTGGAACAAGTCCCTTCGGGGTTTACACGGTTACCATCCTTTGATGGCCGTCTATGACTGCTTAATGAGTCGATAGCCAGTCCATCCTCTGAATTATGTCAAAATCCGCCATATCGACCACTCGAAGGTCGCGAGTTAGCTACTTCTAGTTCGCATTCTCTACACACTAGACTAACAGCTATACTTTCCCCTAACGGTGATGTTTCTTTCATACACGCACTTTAGGGATTCTGTTTCTAGTGCTAGTGCAGATATGCAGGCATGAGATGTAGAGACCCGTAAATTCATAAATTTATTTAAATGTTTTATAAGAGACAAAAAGGAGGAAATTGATTTGGAATATTGAGATTGGGGTTAATATGCAAGTGTGTTGTATTTAGAGGGGTGAAAGTGTGATGTGTGCATATATGTGTGTGGGGTGAGAGGCAGGGAAATAATTTCCCCATTCTCACTCTCCCGTTCTCTCTCTCTCTCTCGGTCTCCCTCTCTCTCACTCACTCTTGCCAAATTTCACCCAAAATCACCCAAAACCCAAAACAAAATAGCCTTCATCCCTTTGTTCATTCGCGTATTGCGGCCCGTATTGCACCGGTGTGAGCTCGGTGGAGGTGTATTTCATTTGGTTCCAAGATTGGGGCTAGGGCTTGGAGGATCCCTTTGATTTCGTTCTTTGATCTTGAGGTAGGGAGTTCTAACTTACAATATATGTTTATGACTTGTTTCTATTGCCTTGATTCGTGCCATTGATTGTTGTGGTTGTTGTTGTTGTTGTTGTTGTTGTTGAAAACCCACGCGGTTCTGTCAAAAATCTGCTCGAAACCCATTTGTTATCGATAACATTTCCATTGTTATCGATAACGTTACGTTCCCAAACCCAGAAATTTATTGTTATCGATAACATTTCCATCGTTATCGATAACGTTATGTTCCTGACCCAAAAATGCATTGTTATCCCTAACGCGTGTCATTGTTATCCCTAACGCTGCATCGTTATCCCTAACGTTTGTCATTGTTATCCCTAACGCTGCATCGTTATCCCTAACGTTTGTCATCGTTATCCCTAACGTCGCATTGTTATCCCTAACGTGTCATTGTTATCCCTAACACTGTCAGCGTTATCCCTAACATTTACCATCTGTTATCGATACCCTCGCCTCTGGAACGATGTTAACCCATTTGTTATCGATACCTCCCTTCATGGTATCGATAACGTTGCGTTTTAATTGACCTCAACCTATTGTTATCGATAACACTCGTGAAGGTTATCGATAACGTTTTCTGTCTGGACAATTTTGCTGACTTGATCCCTCATTTATTGTTTTGGGTCCCGTTCACTTCTGGATCACTCCAAGAATTTCCCGAATGATCCCATAACTTGAGTACTCATATCTAATGCTCACTTGAACGTGACTGTACCAAAATTGTTTATGGACCAAAAATGGATTTGAACGGTACGGATTGATTGAAAAAGGGTTTTGAAACTTTACGGACACAGTGAAAATATATCAGGACATCGGGGTCCTATAAATGGCCCGGCTTGAGCTATATGCTCCTATCAGGACATCCCGAAAGGGTAAAGAGCCTGGCAAAGGACATCGGGGTCCTATAAATGGCCCGGCATGAGCTATATGCTCCTATCAGGACATCCCGAATGGGTAAAGAGCCTGGGAGAGGACATTGGGGTCCTTTAATTGGCCCAGTAAGAGCTTCGGCTCATGACACATGTGCAAGGTACATTTTGATTCGCGATACTTCCAAAGTTTATACGTTGAAAAATATGACTGATTTTGGAAATGAAAGATTGAAGTTGGATTATTGTTGTTGCTCCATTCCATTGGTCTCAGTTGCTGTTGTTCCTCTTGTTATTATTCCTACATTTCATATACATACATTGTTGGATTAGAGCTTTCTACTGGGCTAGTGTAGCTCAAACCTTACTTTATTTTCAGGTGCTAACTCTGGACAGTAATTTCATGTTGGGAGTGCATGGACTGTGGATACGAATTTGAAAGTTAACACTGAAGAGTTATTAAGGCATCTTTGTAATTTATTTTTGAAAGATGTATTTGTAACTCTAATTGTAAACCCTTTTGATTAAAGAATATTGTGAGCTTTTAATTTCCTTGATACTCGATACTTATTGTGATTTGGGCCATTGAGCCAAAGATGTACCTTTGTGAAAATTTGGGCGTTAGTGCGTAATTGATAGAAATGGAAATGTCAACTTTCTTTTGGGGAATTGGGCGTATTAAGTGAGATTTTATTTATGAAAATTCCTTTATAATTATGTTAAAAATCGAGGGTGTGACATGAGATATAAAGGTATGCAATGCACCAGAGTCTAATAAGGCTTGTACGCAGATAGTAACGTACCTTGGATCACAGAGGGATCCTGCTCTTGTTCCTCAGTTCGTAGTGCAAAGATACGCCCTCCAGTGCCTTGCTGAGCTCCCATGGGCTGCTTTCCTTTGTTCTGCCCATTCTGCTGCTGTGATAGGCCCTCAGAGTTTTGCTTCACAAAATCGGCCTGCTCAGGTTGTTGATCCTTCTGATTTCCAAAGCTTCCAATCCTCTCCCTTTGGAGCTGGGGGCAGTCGCACCTATAGTGTCCCATAGCCTGACAGTGGAAGCATTGAACTGTCGCTATGTCTCGACCACCTCTCTTATGCTCGCCACTTCTGGGAATTGTAGTCTTCCAGGTTTGATCGCTCTGACTCGAAGCAAAGGGTTTGGCAGGGTAGGGTCCACGGTTGCCATTGGATGGTTGGGTTCGGATAGGTCCACCGGCATTGCCTGTCGCCTTCCTCCATCGAGTCTTGAAGTCGTTCTCCTCACTCTCCAGGCGAAGAGCGCACTTCACCACACCAGAATAGGTGGGAAAAGCTTGAGCTACCACAGCTCTTCTAGCTGTAGTCAGTCCCCATTCAAACCTCTTCGCCTTCTTGTCCTCGGTTGCAACGGCATCCGGGGCGTAGCGAGATAGCTCCTCGAACTTGGCCGCATATTGAGTAACGGTCATAGTTCCTTGCTTGAGGTTCTGGAACTCCTGTTCCTTGGCCAAACGGATAGGCGTAGGGAAGTACTTGTCGAGAAACAGCGTCTCGAACTGAGCAAAGGTCATGGCAGCCACGTCATGAGTTGCCTCCATCAGCTCCCACCAGTAACGGGCTTCTCCCTTCAGCTGGTATGTGGCTAGGGCCACACGATCTCCGTTACGAGTGATCTCCAAGGTGTCCATGATCACCTTGACTTCTTTCAGCCATGCTTCAGCCATGGTCGGGTTGGTATCACCGTTAAAGGTCGGGGGTCGACGTTTGCAGAACTCGTTCATTGCTTGAGTTCGGGTCATAGGTCCATCGTTCGGGTTTGGGTTTTGGCGGGCGGCATTCAGAGCGGTCACGAGCGCTTGCATGACTTGAGCGAGGTCGGGATTGGGGTTAGGGTTAGAGGAATCACCGGTTTCGTACCCTAGTCCACTCCGTCGGTTCACCATCTACGAGCGTAAATTGAAAGGGAAAGGTTTAATCTAACTAAACTATTTCCTTGAGTTCAAAATGATAAACAATCAATGGAGTAGCACGCAACAATATTCTTTAAAAACCAACAAGATTTTTCATACATAAGCGGGAAGGTTAAAAGTAGAAAGCATTGAGTTCTACTATAAAATAACATACCAAACAATCTTCCTACTACACGCTGAGGCAATTCTACACGACAATCCTACACATCATACTACATGGCTCTTCAATTGGGCAAGCCTTATTCCATACTACTAGGGTAACAACCTAGGGTAGGTTGATTCCGAAGGCTTCCTTCAGCCACATCTCGTAGCTCCATTCAGCTGCGGTCTCTTCCCTAAGAAGGCGCTCACGTTCTTGTGCTAGCAGTTCTTCCATAGTCGGGATGGTTGGCTCCTCCACTGGTCCTGGATAGTACTGAGAGAGGTCTAGTATCGCAGCTTCTATCTCTAGGTCAAACATGAGATAATCATTGGGTTGCTCGAAGTTTTGCACAAGCGGCGCGGGGACTAAGGTAGGTGGCGGGTTGTCAGGAACTGCAACTGGCAGGGGTATCTCCCAAGTGATTGGGACCTCATAGAGCTCCATGTCATCTTCTGGTAGGGGTGTTGGTCCTACGTACTCAGGTGCTAGCAATGAACGATAATTGGCCAAAGCACTCGGGGCGAAAGGTGGGCGTCCTCCTCGTTGTGTGCTTGACATCTACAACAATAAGGAAGGTTATAATCTAGCCTTAACGGAATAAGGGGTGAACTCTTATGATGTCAAATCGTTCTGTACGCACGGTAGCAATAAAACTGGGATCCTCCAAGCGCTGGGTTGTTATCCTCTCCACGATATTTCTAGGTTCATAGGCTTCGACTAACGGATCGATCGAGGTTTTCATCTATAAGAAAAACTTTAATAGTACGTTTTGAAAATAAAATAGTTTTTGGTAAAAGCCATAGGGAAAATTTTTCAGATTTCAACGTTCCACATTCGATCCTTGATTTAAGTCATCATCCAATTGTTCGGGAATTCCCAGCTCGGCGGTACTGCCAATTTCCGCGCCTTGCTTCAATCCGAGGATTGTTTTGACAGAATTCCACCCAATTTGGGATGGTAAACTTGAAAATCAATTCACGTTTGTGCAACGGGCAACTTATCTCAAGGTTCTACGTGGTTCTACCCATTCTACCCATGGCCGAGGGTTGAACCTAAAGCTCTGATACCAAGCTGTAACGCCCCCAAAATTAGGGTACGTTAAAGAAGCATTTATTACATAATA
>BPLS01029402.1:90308-115490 GCA_019656275.1 Rhododendron kiyosumense | reverse complement strand
TATACAACAATACCTTAAGCCAGCTTTTGTTCTTTGTTTCGAACTCCATTATTTTGGCCCCCGATCATTTCTAACTTGTTATAGACATCACCAAATCACTCCATATACAACAATACCTTAAGCCAGCTTTTGTTCTTTGTTTCGAACTCCATTATTTTGGCCCCCGATCATTTCTAACTTGTTCTAGACATCACCAAATCACTCCATAACATTGTTAATCATACTCGTTGAGTTCCTTGTATATCTTTGTATCCCTTACTATTGTTTTGGTGTAATTTGACGTTGATCCCCTTATGAGCATCAATTGAATAAAAAATGATACGTTACGAGGAAATGAGATTTATGAATACTAGTCGACACAACGATGAACATTTGGGGCCCATCGACGGGTGGGTGCCTGGCAGGGGATATCGGGGTCCCATAATTAGCTTGGCAGGAGCTAATGCTCATATTGAATACTTAAGGCCTAACCTCCTACAGGTGGGTGCTTGGCAGGGGATATCGGGGTCCCATAATTAGCCCGGCAGGAGCTTCGGCTCATGACACATGACGCGAAATGACATTGGACACATGGAAAGTTGAAATGATTGAAGGTTGAGGCATTTACCAGATTTCGTATCGAGTATATTGGATTGTTAAACCTCGTTTATTGCCTATCCGGTGGTCTAGGTCCTTGCCTTGTGATCATTCTTGCGTTTCTCTTGCATATAATGTTAGCGTAGAATTTCCTACTGGGCTAGTGTAGCTCAAGCCTATTATCATTTTCAGGAACCGATGCAGGGCAATAGTATGCATGCTTAGAGTGCTTGGATGTGATCATTGTTTTGAAAGCTAACATCGAAGAGTTACTTAGGCATCTTTGTAAATTTCTTTTGAAGATGTATTTGTAACTTTATTTGTAGATCTTTTGACTATGGAATATTGTAGTCCTTAACCCTTGAATATTCAGTACTTGTGTTAATTTGGGCCTCGGAGCCAAAGGTGTAATATTTTGGAAATTCTACATTATTTTGGTTATCGTAAGGATTATGGCGAAGTTTATTTATGGAAATCATTTATATTTATGTTAAAAATCGAGGGCGTGACACTAATCAAATTAAAAATACCATTTTGAAAGTTATATGAAATTGGGTAAACATTACCTACCTAGTGAAAAGTGGCTTGCCGGATGCACTGAGCCACTATAGAAACGTTAGCAGTTTGGTAAAATAACAACAGGTTTGGAGATAAATAATTTTGTTAGCAGTTTGAAAAATTGCAAAAAATAAAAGATAGCAAAACTTCGTTTACATTTCGTTTATAAATAAATAGAAATGTTAGAAGTTCCGATCATAATTTTGTACTTTTTAAATTCCTCTTATCGAGATGGATAATTAATCTAAAAAATATTATGCGAATCGAAAAATCAAGATTGAATTGTTAGGTAATTCTAGCTCAAAAGATTAACAAACCAGTTAAGAGAGAATAGTCGGATAAAAAAACAATTGTGCTAGTATCACATCCAAACACACACCTGCCACTTGCATGAGTGGTGGGTCCCATACACACTACACACTCTAGTGTGTGTATGGGGCCCACCACTTATGTCAATGTGAATGTATGTTTGTGTGTGAGTTTGAGTGTGTCACTAGAATTATTAGAAAAAAAAGGTAAGAAAGAATAGCAAAGGACGTCAAGATTGAAAAGACAGGAGTAGGTATCTTAATGCCGTTGTTTTGCCGTTTGTGTTGTTTGGGTTTATGGCCATTGGGAGTTGTTGATGTGGTAGGAGTTATGACAAAAAGTCCAAAAGGCAAGTTTTGATTGGTTTGAGGCACCATCTGTCAAGAATGAAGTGTTGCTTCAAGGGCAATGAATAATTTCTTGATTTTCAGCCATGAGTTTTAGTCTGTATGTCATTTCATTATTTAGGTATGTTACACTTAATCATAAAGTTTTGTGGATAGGTATTTGGATTTGAAACACAGACACAGAATTCCCAATATAAGTTAGAAACAAAATGGATCCCTTTTGTGCTGATAGCCTGGTAGGATCATTACTTTGTGTGTAGATAGTATGGTTGTATAAGTGAGCAGTTCCAAAATAATAGTTTGGTTATAGTAGAAGGCCTGAACCTTTGGAAATCTGCATGATTGTTTACTTTTAAGAAACTATTTGGGTCTGACATAGAAGGATCGAAGTTCCCATGTTAGTACCCTTTAAGCACTTTAGTTTTCAATCAATTTGCTCAAATGTGATTTTTCATATTGTGGCAATACGGTAAAGAGCTTAAGATGTACTGTTATCCAGATTTTGAGCAGGTTACTGTTCAACATGCTCATGTTACCGTACTTAGTTCTCCTTGGTTGTTTTAGTGGTTTAAGATCTCTTTTATGTTTGTTTACGAATAGGGTGAGATACTTTGAGTTTGATCTAAGGCTTAGAATTTATTTCCCTTCTGCACAAAGTCTATAAAATTAGAAAGCATTAAATATATGCCCCTCTCTGGGGAAGATATTATACGAGTAGTTGCTTTGAGTCTTTCCTCTTTCTCTTCTTGCTCCTCTTTATACTTCTTCATACCTTATTCTTACCATCTAATTAACTTTTATTCTTCTCTTTTATACCTTTTGTCATTGTTGTAACTTCTCATTTCGATTTTTCCATCAATTAACTTATTTTGCAGGTCATGGATTTGATAGAAAACCTACAGGATCAGACCAATTTCTGTATCGATGAGCAATGTCTATCTTTCTATTAGTTGAATATTTGAATATTTGGTACACTTTTAGAATAAACTAAGGTAGAATACACTTTTTGTTACTCTTGTTGTTGTTAAAAGATTTTTTGGACATTTGTGATGTTTGGACTTCTATTGGATTAAAAGAATAAAATACTATTGTCCACACGAAATGTGTAGACCTGTTCATCCATCTTAATCATTTCTCCTTGCCATGTGGTTTGACTTGACAGGAGAGAGATAAACTGCTTGTGCGAGTGCAATACTTGTATTCTCATCCCGTTCTGGCTCAAATCTAATGAGATAAGACTCATGTTCAACTTGTACCGACTACCATGTCTTTTATTGTATTCTTCTTCTTCGCCCTTTAAGAAAGAGATGTGTCTGATTTGCTTTGTCTAGTTTTAGACTCATGCATCACTGTTTTTCTTATATTATTATACAGCTTAATGTAGCAACTCAGTTGATTTTGGTAGGATAATCAGCTTTGGGTATCATTGGTTTTCTGCATTTCTAGCTTTGATATATTAAGCATTAAATTGAAACATTCCAAGGCACTTCATCTGGACAAGCATGATTTGTCGTGATGATCAACTCTACTTGCAGTTCTCATCCATTTACATGCTTGTTTTTGCAATTATGCATGATTTATGCCTAATTCACAATGATCTGAAACCAGAAAACATTCTTCTGATTTCATTGGAGTATATTAAAGTCCCAGATTATGAGGTATTATCTCATGTGCCATGTTCTAATTATCATTTGGTTTATCAGTTAATCTAGTAGATTCGGGACAAAAAAAAATCTACCAAATGTTTTGCACATGTGTACCTGGTAATGCAAATTTGGTTTTGTTACTTTTGTAATATTAGAGGATGTTTCCAGTCTATTTTCATCAGGGGTATTCTAATGTTTCAAATGATATGTTTGCGTTGTGCTTGTGGTCTATGTGGGAATGCGATTGGTATTGGATATTCCTTTTCCTTAATTTGTTAGTAATGACAGGGTGGTAAATTTGAATGCCTCAACATAGTATCCATAGACGTGGAAATGTTGTGATTAAGTGTTTGACATAATAGTGTGTGATTTGGTATGTAGTTAGCGATGATGAAGGCAGTTGTAGACACCCCAATTTGATCTAATAATTATTTCAAGTTCCACCTTGAAGACCATCCCGATGATGATATGGATACAGTGATTGCTGATTGACTTCTTGTGAACCCATGGACTTATGGTGAGTGCTTTGAGCCATTTAGAGGACCCAATCCAGAACCAAATAGCCTTTCAAACAGAAATACAGTATCCTAGGAGAATCTTTCTATTGGCCGTAACATCGATCTCACGGCCTCAACATCATTTCTTCACCCGTGAAACTTGTTGCTTGAAAATCTCCCTGAGAGATTGATCTTTCACCCGCTAGGTCTATCCTTTGGCCGCTTATCGTTCCTACAGCCGCCGGATCTTTTGCCCAACCGCCAAAACGTCTATTTTCCAGATTCTGGAACGTCCTGTTAATCGTTTGATCCAATCACGAAACCCTAACAGCCAAATTCCGATGCGTTCGGGCTACTTAAGGAGATTACTATGAGGAGTTCGTGTTGCCTTATAATTCCAATTCAATCATTGATTTTGATTGGTTGAGGTGTGTCATCCCTATGCCTATATAAAGGAGCCTTTGGGTTCTGAAATTAACATGTTGAACACACCCACTCAAGCCACGAAACTCTGTCAATATACACTCTCAAATCCCCTCTACAAAAGCCCCAATCCTCCGAAGGCAGCCATTAATTCGACGATCAAACCTCGAAGTCCAAACCTTAACCTCCTTAACCCTAAGGTTTTTCAAGAAGCAATCAGTCAATCCCATTCAATCCGAAGCAATCAAGCCACTGAGGGATAAAGGTGGTGAGGCCCAGGGGCCTCTGGCGTGAGGAAGAACATTGGCTGGGTCTTTGATCCATCGGCTGGTACATCAAACCAGGAGGATCTCTTGGCTATGACATCCATTCACCGGTCGCGAGATCCATCACCCTGGGACAGTTTGATTTATTCTGCTTTTTGATGCATGCTTTATTTATTGTCTCGGTTGATCACCTTATCAACTGTTTAAAGGCTAATTAATCAGTTTATGTGCTAGAGTTAAACAAAATATGTGTTCATCATATGTCGAACGATTATGGGTCAGTCTCATGACTAGGCAGAGAGGGGTGCCTAACACCTTCCCCTTATTGTACCCTTGGCTCTCGTACCTAGAATCTCTATCTGTTTTTCCTAGTTTTTATAAACTAGGTTGCGTCTCTATTTTGATGATAGCCGCTATCGTGTGGCGATGTTCCTAGCCATGGGAATATCCACGATCTTGTTTTATGAAGCAAACTGTAGAGACCTTTATTTTTTGAAATTTGTTTAAAAGTTTGATTAATGTTGGAATATGGAATATGAAAGGACAAGAAGGAAATGTTGGGTTTATTTAAATTTGAGGCATATGTGTTAGGATTAAAAAATGAGGGGGTGTGTGTGTGGTTTATAAAAATACAAGTATATATAGATGTGTATGCATGTGTGGGAGAATAACATTTCCCCCCTCCCTTCTCAAACTCACGTCTTTCTCTCTCTTTCTCTTCTTTCTGTCACTCTCTCTCTTGGAAAACTTCACTCAAGGCTCGAAACCCACAAAGTTCAACCCTCATTCCACACTCTAGACACGATTTTAAGCTTTAAGCTCGGGGTTCGTTTGTTGAAGCCCGGAAAGAAGCATCCTTGGAGGAATTCAAATTTCAAGTTCTAGGGCTCAATCGATTGGGCTTGGATCTTCATTTTTGTTCATTGAGGTAGGAATTTCTTGCTTTCTCTATGTGTATATGAGTTGATTGTGTGCTTGAATAGTGCCTTGATTCGTTGTTGTTGTTGGGATTTTACCTTTTGAAGTCTGAAAAATCGCTGAAAAGTTTCGGGGTATTGATACCCCAAAAAGGGGTATTGATACCCTAGCCTTCTCTAGACAGCAGCCAACCCGGCATCAATACCTCATTTTGGGGTATTGATACCCCCAATGTTTTCTAGACAGTTTTCACATATTTTGCTCTTGTCATGCTTGTTGAATCCCAATCACTTCTAGCACTGCCTAAACACCTTTGAATCATTTCTAGACTTGATTGTTGGTACCTCAAGTGGTTCGTTGATCTCTCAAATTCTTTTTGCCCTCATTGGAAGATAAGAACATATTGAACTTAACGAACTTAGTGTTCATTGGTCGTTCTTGCTTTAGATTGATTTAGAGAACATATGCGGCATGTTGGCATGATCGTATTAGAGTTGATATAAGTTGAACTTGACGTTATTAAAGATTGAGAAATGGTTGACATGAGTAAATACAAAAGAACGGTACGAAGAAAGCCACAGATCCATCGCAAGGTGTGATGCCGAAAAAAGGGACACACGGGGTCCCGAATGCCCGGAAGTGCACAAGAAAGCCACGGATCCACCAAAACGTGTGATGTTGGAATGAATGTGGGACGCATGGGGTCCCAAATGCCCAGAAATAAGATCCAAACACATAATTTAACGAATATGGTGAACTTTGGAGGTCATTATGCTGCTTGTAGTTGAATGGAGTTGGTTTAGGTGCTCATGTCCTTATTGTCGAACGTATAGAAATGTTGTTGCTCATGTTCCTTTCGGTGCATTGATCATCTCATTTGCTTATAGCTTGAGCATAGTAATCTCTACTGGGCTAGTGTAGCTCAGTTTATCATCATTTTTAGGTACACCGCAAGGGCATTGAGTTTGGAGTGCATAGAGTGCTTGTTTGACATCATATCTTTTCAAAGCCGACATCGAAGGGTTATTCTTGCATCTTTTGTAAACTCCCTTTTGGAAAGATGAAATTGTAACTTCATTTGAACTCTTTTGACTTTGGAAACCATGTAATCGCTAAATTTATCATCTTTTGAGTTATTCTGGAAATTGGGCCGCGGTACCAATATTGTAACTCCTTTTAAACTTGAATTTTTTTATTTTTTTTGACTTTTGATTTTTTTTTTTAGATGAATTGGGGAAAAACATTTAGGGGTATCATGATGTATTATTGCATTGGACTTTTATTAGAAATGCTGTTGTTATTATGTTGAAATTCCAGGATGTGACACAAACAACCAAACAAACAACGATGATTATCTGTATGGTGATGCCCCGCCCAGGGAGGTGTCTACAGTTTTTGCCGACTCTACTGGGGAATTGAGAGCCATAACCAGAAAGTTCGAAATAAAACTAACACATGCTTTATTTAATTCATTTATCATATGCATCGAGCGGGCAACCTCGTTGAGTTCACCTCATACCCCGGCATGTCACGGGCTATGTTAGGGGTTCCAGCAAACTCAATAGTCACTTGTACCTAGTGGTATATCAAAAAGGAAACCGTCCAATTGTCGCCTATGATGGGCTAATGGGAGGACTAGTGCCCTTTGACAACGGAGCACCCTTGAGACTACCCAAACCTACAGGCTAGGAACTTACTTGCATTTGTTTTAAAAGTTCTTCCTCACACCCACTGTATATATGTATGTTGTAAAGTTTTCTTTTACAGGTTAAACCTGAGGGGCCTCCTAAGATTGAATGAAAGTGGGTAAGCTAAACCAATCTAACTAAAACAAAAATTTTCAGGAAAAATGGTTGCATCACTGTTCTTGTTTGATTCGCACTTTCAAGCTGTCACTAAGCTGTCTAAGCCATTCCATCCTGCTGCCAAGATCTTTGACCCATCCAAATACATCACTCCGGTGGATCAACCAAAGCCTATGGTAATTATCACTGAAGACAATCATGTCATGTTCGCAACAATAGTCGATGATGAAGAGATAGAAGACATAATCGAAGAAGAAGGGTTTCGCAGGGTCCCAATATATTTCTATGACCCTTATGGTTGCATCACTGTTCATGTTTGATTCGCACTTTTAAGCTGTCACCAAGCTGTCTAGGCCTCTCCATCCTGTTGCCAAAATCTTCGACCCATCCAAATATGTCAATCCGGTGGATCAACTAAAGCCTATGGTAATTATCACTGAAGACGATCATGTCATGTTCGCAATAATAGTCGATGTTGAAAAGATAGAAGACATAATCAAAGAAGAAGGGTTTCACAGGTTCCCAATATATTTCTATGACCCTTATGCACCCATTGAGGACTACTGGCCAATAGACGAGGTGGGCAACCTCGAAATTGAAGGAGCAAAAGAAGAGGAGTCTGTTGACGATGATCCGCTAAATGAAGTATCACTAAACCAACTCTTTGATGATGGGGTTACCAATGATGAAATAAGGGTGATCCACCCCATCACGGATAGGATTGGCAACTGGTGGGGATTTGTTGGCACGCTAAAAGCCGACAATAGAGATGAAGTAGAAGTGGAAGCTAAACTGGAAGAAGCAACGGCAATTGCGAATCAAATGGCCCTTCAAGACTTGCAGGGTGACAATGATGAAAGTGTGAATCACGATGACAGTGAGGTGCTGATGATCAACCTTGGTGATGGAAAAGACTGCTCTGAGCTGATCGTGGATGCTGAAAAAGGGGCTTACCCAAACTGGCCCGTGGAATGCACTCTAAAATAAAAAATAAAAATGCTGACTTCGATCCTAGTTTCGATTCTGATTCTAGCTCCGAGTCGACCCAGTCTGATTCTAGTGTTTCATCTTTTCAAACACCGAGTCTAGCGAGGAAACCTGGTCAAAACACCGAGGCATGATATTTAATTTGAATTTGACTCTGAAATGTCTCTTGACGATTTTAGCAATGAGAATGAAGATTTAGAGTATTTCACTTTGCCTATGATTAACTGTGTGGATTCTGATAATCCAATTTTTGAGGAAGAAATTCCAAAAGTAATTCTAGAATTCATTGAGGGAGAAGAAGATAGGCACGCTAAACCTTTTTCTGAAGAAATAATCACAACAAACATAGGCTCTGAAAATGAGTCCAAATTGGTTAAAATTGGTGCAACGCTATCTTCTCAAGAAAGTGAAAAACTAATCCTTTTGCTAAAAGAATACAAAGATATTTTTGCCTGTTCTTACGAGTACTTGCCTGGAATAGACCCTGAAATTGTTTAGCACCAAAATTCCCCTCCATCCGAATGCAAACCCAGTTAAACAAAAGCTAAGACGTATGCGACCCGATTGGGTTTTAAAGATAAAAGAAGAAGTCACTAAACAAATCAACGCCGGTTTTCTCATAGTCACTCAGTATCCTAAAAGGGTAGCCAACATCGTTCCAGTGCCGAAGAAAACTGGGGGAATCAGGGTCTGTGTAGATTTTCGAGATCTCAACAAGGCCAGTCCAAAGGATGACTTTCCATTGCCACACATAGATGAAATTGTGGACAACACCGCAGGGCATGCACTGCTATCTTTCATGGATGGGTTTTCTAGGTATAATCAGATTCTGATGTCTCCTAAAGATAGAGAGAAGACCACCTTCACCACGCCGTGGGGAACCTACTGCTACCGAGTGATGCCGTTCGGGTTGAAGAACGCAAGAGCCACTTACCAAAGGATGGCAACAACACTACTGCACGACATGATGCACAAAGTGTTGGGCCCAGAGTGCCCCCATGGATTTGGTTACACAATGCCACTCCTTGCGACCGCTTTAAAAATAGACCTATGGGTGCGATGTCGAATGTCATAAAAGACTTAATTGAAACCCTTCCTACCACCAATTGGTTTTAGGAGAGATGGTGGAAAAGCGGTCTGACAATTGGTATCAGAGCGGGTTGCTCTGTTTAGGTTTAACCACCTGAGTTTAATTCTGGTTATAATGGACATGAATGCACCACGAGAGGGAGCCTCAAACTCAAGGCCACCTTTTTTCGATGATAATGATTATTCGTATTGGAAAGCCCGTATGACCACACATTTGAGTTCCCTAGGAGTTAAGGTTTGGAGATCTGTTAGGTATGGCTATGAGGCCCTGACCATAGAAGACACTGAGACTAAACAGATGAGAGCTAAGGAGGACACTGAGTAGAATTCTGCTGACAATGTTAATTTTGAGGCAAACTCTAAAGCTTTAGGAGCCATTTATGGTGCATTAAGTAAACTGAGTTTAGTCGTATTTCTGCATGCACCACTGCAAAAGAAGCTTGGGATATTCACCGAGTCACCCATGAGGGTACTAAGACCGTCAAAACTTCAAAACTCCAAATGCTTATGACACGTTTTGAAGAATTAAAAATGCAGGAAGACAAGACTTTTGATAGTTTTATCACTACGCTGAGTGAAATCGTTAATTACTTCCATGCATTAGGAGAACCTATCCCAAATCTTAAAATTTGTCGAAAAGTGCTTAGGTCTCTTCCTGAGAGGTTTAGGGCTAAGGTAGTTGCAATAGAAGAAAGTGATAAAGTTGATGATATTCTTTTTGAGGAACTTGTAGGGAAACTTCAAACGTTTGAATTGAATCATCTTTCGAAGATACCTACATTAAAGCCTAATAAAAGCATTGCTTTTAAATCATCTAGAGAAGAATCCTCTGGGACACAAGAGAGTGATGATGACCTTGATGAAGACGAACTTGCTT
This sequence comes from Rhododendron kiyosumense, assembly GCA_019656275.1. NCBI lineage: Eukaryota > Viridiplantae > Streptophyta > Magnoliopsida > Ericales > Ericaceae > Rhododendron > Rhododendron kiyosumense. The sequence goes on along the minus strand of BPLS01029402.1, from coordinate 105,192 downwards.
TCTTTGCTAAAAAATTTAGCAAATTTGTTAAATCCCGTAAGAATAATAATTCTGGAAATTTTTCTTCTTTGACTAGTGGGGGTAAGAATTTTAATTATGGGGATAATGAAAAGAAATTTTCTATTGATAAATCCAAGAAATCCCAAGGTATACAATGTCATGAGTGTCACGGTTTCGGGCATGTTCAGTCAGAGTGTGCAAACACTCTTAAAAAGAAAGTGGCCAAAGGGTATAAGCTATGTGGGATGATGACAGTGATGAGAGTAGTGATGGGGGTTTTGAAGCTTCTAGATATCCTGTTCTTGTTGCCAACATTAAGTCCCCCTCGTCCCCTAAATCAGTAGAACTTTCTACAACTCTTAGCGATGACAGTAAGTATGTCTCGACTGATGAAGACTGCGAGAATAGTGATGATGATATAGATTTTATTCATGAGGCCTATAATCAATTGTTTAAAGAGGGTGTTAAACTGAAAAAGAAAAAGAAGGAACATAACTCATGAGTGTCATCGAGAAAATTAGTGGTGAGAGGAATAAACTTAGTGATGACATTGAATCTAAGAATATCGAGCTTAAAGAATTAAAAACCTATAACGCTAATTTGAAAGACACAAGTTTGTCAAAATTGAGAGAGAGCATGTGGATGCCTTGAAGGCTCTTAAATGGTCTAAAGATAGGATTTTTGAATTGGAGCATGACCTTAGGGAAGCCACTGAGGCCATAAAGCGTAATGAGTGTGGCGCAACTTGTATTGCCGAAATGACACGTACGTTTAGAAATAGAAGTGGCTTAGGGTTTGTTGATCCTTCTTCATTGACACCTAAGGCTAACGAGGTCACAAAGAACGAAATCAAGTTTGTGAAATCTGATATTGCAAAGAATGAGGCAGTGAGTGATAAACCCGAATCTTCTATTATATCTCCTATCATCATTAAGAATGCTTACAACAGTAATCATACTCCTGAAAAGAAAAATCTTTTTATTTGTCACTACTGTGGTGGTCAAGGTCATATTCAACCTTTTTGTTATACACTTAGAAGGGACAATCAGAGAACAAAGGGGAAATTGTTTGTGGCCCCAGTTAATAAAAGTGTTCGGTATGGTCAACCCAATGCGGGAAGACCTCAAGTTGTGCGTCAGTCTCCCACAAACATTAAGAATGAGAATTTTCAAAAGACATTGAGTCAATTGGCGAATCAAACTTCTCACCTCATCGAGGAAATCAAAAGGTTGTCAAATTTGGCTAATAATAATGGAGAGATTGATAGGATTGTTGAAAGACGTACTACACACGGTCACACCTCGCATGTGAACACCAAACTGAAGCAAACATGGAAGAGAGTTGATGTCGTTTGTCATGTAGCACACACTGCTTTTTGGGCACATGATGCCTACGCCTGGTACTTAGACAGTGGATGTTCAAGGCACATGACTGGAAATAGGTCTATCTTTGCTAAGCTAGAGAAGTATAATTGTGGTTTTGTCACTTTTGGCGATGGTAATACAGGTAAAATCGTAGGACAAGGCACCATAAACGCACATGGAATCCCTCCGATAGATAACGTGTTATATGTTGAGGGTTTAAAAGCTAACTTGTTAAGCATAGGGCAATTCTGTGATAATATGCATGAAGTCAATTTCTCTAAAAATAATTGCTCTATTATAGATGCTTCGGGTGTGAGTGTGGTTAAAGGTATTCGATCTTTGGATAATTGTTATTGTGTTGAAACTGCAAGGTCTAATGTGTGTCATCGAGTCTTGCTTGACGATGTAGAAATTTGGCACCAACGTTTAGGACAAGTAAATTTTCTGGAATTGCATCGAATAACCAAGAACGACATTGTGAGGGGAGTGTCCAAACCTGCCAATGAGCAAGGGCTTGTGTGTGATGGTTACATGAAGGGCAAACAAATAAAAAGCCCTCATAAAAAGATAAATTTAGTTGCAACCACTGAATGTTTGACAGACCATCTTTTACATACCGGCTTTGCAAAAGGGGGAGTAGACCGAACTTTATTTCTGAAGAAAATTGAGTGCGACCTTTTGATCCCTCAAATATATGTTAAAGTGTTTGGATCTACAAATGAATGGCATGAGAAATACTTTGGGGCACAAATATTCCATGAGTTTCAAATGAGCCTAATGGGAGAATTGACTTACTTTCTAGGCTTTAAAATTCATCAATTGAATGATAAGTTTATACCCACACAAGTTCAAACAACGGATATTTTCACTAAGCCTTTAGATTCTCTTAGGTTTGAGTACCTTAGGAAATCTCTTGGTTTAAGTTCTCTATATTAGATTGTGTGTGGGGTCACATGTCATGTGCTGTTGTGTACTTAGTAGTATTTTTCTTTTGGTATATTGTTTTGAGACAAAGATTTTTTTTATTTATAATCGTATGCGTGATTGCAATATTTTTGTGTGCTCGGAAATCATGTGCTACCTTGATATCAATTTCACATATGCTTATGCCTTTGAGAGTAATGTATCGAATCAAAATTTTTCAATCATATCAATCTGTTACATAGTGATGTTGTTCTCTGTTTTGGTATAAGAATCCCATGCTCACGTTTCTATGCACACAATCTCACTTGGAGCTAGTAAACTTACATTGTTTATGTGGTCTCTATTGAGTCTCAGTTGAGTTTATCTTGACTAATCACTTTGATTGACGACATGTTCGTTGTTTACCTAGGGATGCTTTCCCTCATTTGACTCCTTATGAGATGGGCCGCCTATGGATTGGTGTGTAATGCACCTCTAAGGTTTGGAAAAATCAAATTGAGACTTTCTTTTATTTCTTGTCTATTGTTTGAAAAAAAAAAAAAGAACAATACCCTTCTAACAAAAAAAAAGGAAGCAGAAAATCAAAAAAAAGGGGGAGTTTATTTACATTTGTCTCTTCGTCTTAGAGGTTATAGCTGCCTGGTCCTTTGCCTCACAAGGCTAGGTGTAAGTTGCTAATCTCGAGTCTAAAACAACCGATGAGGTTTGTGCTTAAGTTCCAAGGTCCGAGCGTTTCTGGTTTGACTTCCTCGTGATAGTCTTGTTTAAACTTTTCTTGAGCTAAGATTATAGTGCCCACTTCGTCCTTGATAAGTTTTCCTGCTCCTCATGCACGGCGTTTACGCTTCACATTCATAGGCTTGAGCATGGCATTTTGTCCATTCTTTGATCTGCATCATTCTGCTTCCATGAGTTGATATGGTCTTAAATTTCCATTCGATGCATTTCTCTTATAGCCATCTTGCCTATGTGATTCTTGTTATTGCATATCGTATGATTCTCTCGTATGCTTTCAGGTTGCATGTGTCTCACTCGAATATATACTTTTTTGCTTTGTTTTTCCGTGACAAAAAGGGGGAGATTTATTTTATTGATGAATCGCTGGTTGAGTTTTTATGCTTTTGGGTATAATGTTGCTTTGTCATTTATTATTGAATTATGCTGACCCATCCTATTTTTTTCGTAACATATATTTTGTCGCATAGTTTTTGTTGAGATGTCTTTGCAGGTATTGGAAGAGCAACTGCTTCATTGGATAGACCTAGTTTAGGCTAGTGTTTATTTCTTCCAGTTGTAATTTTCCATTATGTTTTCGTGGAGTTGGTTTTGTCCCAGAAATGCCAAAGGGGGAGATTGTTAGATATATTGGCACTTTCCGGGGTTGTTCAAAACCTTCATTGGTGTCTTTGTTATATCGACTTTGTTTAATTATAATGGGTAGGTTCTTAAGGGGTAGTTTCTCGCATGATGCTCTTCCCATTATCTGCATCAAATTGACCGCTACGAAATTGATCTGATTGCGTGAGAGGTAAAAGCATTGCATAGCATTATTGAGTTCAAAATTATTTTTCTCCTTTACTGATTAGGGTACTTTCCTTACTCATATTCTTATATATATATATATATACACACTACCTTAATCTTTTAGTTTCCTTTATTAATTAGGCGATTTGCTTTCTCCGGACAAAACACATTTTCGTGCATGCATATCATTAACTCTCCAGAAAATATGTTTTGAAAAGGAAATATATATCAAAAGAAAAGATTGTTTTTTTTCTATATAAAGAGGTGTGGTCGACATTTTCTTTTTTGGGGTCAGAGAGATTTTTGCTTATATGTAAAGAAGGTGGTGCACGATGGACGGCCGTAGGAGGCGAGAGTGACAGTTTTCATCACAGCCCATATTTTTCTTTTTCCTTCTTGCATTTCTTTGGACGTTTTTGGGTTTGTCGAGATCACACTACACATCATACATCATTCCATTATGTGATTTCTTGGTGCCGTTTGCTGCTGTGGCCGAATCTTTTGGAGATTGATTCGGAGCCGATTGAATTCGGAGATCAGGCGTGAAGTTCGTGGTGCATCTATTGGATCTTGAAGAAGCTCTGGGAGCATCGGAGATTGGCGAGAATAGGTAAAGGCTTGGGTAAGATTTTTACTATTTCGCAATCCGTACTTCTTTTCGATTAATAGAATAAAGCAGTAGTATTAGGCCGTGGTTTTGGCTTAGGGTTATTTAGGACCCTAAGTTTTTCCACGTAAATCGTGCGTCTCTTGTTACAATTTTTATTATACTGCAGTACTTGTTTTTTGGTTTGGATTAATCGAGATAATCAACCTGTTCATCTTTATTATTATTTTTAAATCAGAAAATTAGTATTTTTTATCAAAACTCCTATTCACCCCCCCTCTAGAGGTAGATTGAACGCTTCCGCATAATTTCAATTGGCGTGGCGCTTGGGGCTTGCTACGCTATGGTATAAGGAAATAGAGTCGCGCCTTTACCACTACCTACGGGTTTTGGGAAGATGGTAAGCGCTTGATCCTACAAGTGGTATCAGAGCCAGAAAGTCATGTGTTCAAGTCGCGGGAGCGTCATTGTGAGGGAGGGATTGTTGGGCCCAGAGTGCCCCCATGGATTTTGGTTACACAATGCCACTCCTTGCGATCGCTTTAAAAACAGACCTGCGGGTGCAATGTCGAATGCCATAAAAGACCTAATTGAAACCCTTCCTACCACCAATTGGTTTTAGGAGAGATGGTGGAAAAGCGGTTCGACACAAAGAAGTCGAGGTATATGTCAACGATATGATAGTCAAATCAAAGGAAAGGGAACAACACTATGAAGCACTTCAAAAGTTCTTTGAGAGGATTAGGCAATACGAGTTACGACTTAATCCTCAAAAATGCACTTTTGAGGTAACGGCTGGTAAAATGTTAGGATTCCTTATCACTCAAAGAGGAATCGAAGTGGACCCTTCCAAGATACAGGCTATCATGGAAATATCACCACCAAAGACAGAGAAGGAAGTAAGGAGCTTTTTGGGAAAAGTACAGTTCATCAGCAGGTTCATTTCAAAGCTCACAGCCACCTATGAACCTCTCTTCAAGCTTTTGAAGAAAGACACTAATTTCGAATGGACCCAGGACTATCAACAAGCATTCGAGGCAATCAAAGAGTATCTTCAAAATCCACTTGTGTTATCACCACCCACCCCTGGGAAGCCACTGATTCTATATCTTTCAGTGACGGACACATCCATGGGATGTATGCTAACACAAGAAAACGAAGCCAAAGTAGAGTGCGCCATATACTACCTCAGCAAAAAGATGATGGACTACGAAACAAGGTATACTCCCCTGGAGAAAACCTACTGGGGGCTAGTATGGGCCATAAAGAAACTAAGGCACTACCTATTAGCACATTCGGTAGTGCTGGTTTCTCATTTAGACCCAATCAAATATCTTTTCGAGAAGCCAGCATTTATTGGAAAGCTGGCTAGGTGGTTATTGCTGCTAGCAGAATTCAATCTTAAATACATGACAAGGAAATCAGTGAAAGGAAGGACTGTGGCAGAGTTCTTGGCAGACCACCCTGTGACAGAGGTCGAGGTAGAGGACTTCATGTTCCGCGACGAAGACATCTTGTGTCTCCTAGATGATACTTGGCAGCTTTACTTCGATGGAGCATTAAACCAACGTGGATATGGCATAGGGGTATTGCTAGTTTCCCCAAACGACTCTCATATCCCTCTGTCATACAAACTGAGGTTTGAAGTCACCAACAATCAAGCTGAGTACGAAGCCTGCATTGTTGGAATGGAGGCAACCTTGGAACTAGGGGCAAAAAAGGGTGGAAGTCATTAGAGATTCAAACCTAGTGGTGTCCCAAGCAAGAGGAGATTGGAAGGTCAAGGAAGACATGCTGAAGCTATACCACTCTGTGCTGGAAGATCTAATTCCACAGTTTGACTTAGTCATCTCCATGCACACTCCACGAGTGAGCAATAGATTTGCAGACGCACTGGCAACACTGGCCTCTATGGTCGAGACACCCCTAGGATTCACAATGTGGCTTCTCATGATCGAGCAGAAGGTCAAACCAGCATGCGAATGCACCTTCACCGAAGAAGGTGAGGACGATGGAAAACCGTGGTATGAAGATGTGAAGAGATTCCTAGAAGAGGGAGAGAATCCCTCCGAAGCCACCTCAAATGACAAGATGGCTTTGCGGAAATTTGCCACCCGATTTGTAGTTTGCGGAGGAGCACTATACCGAAGGGCTCATTTGGGTCCGAATCAACTTTGTGTCACGACAGAGGATAGTCATAAGATAATGCAGGAAATACACGAGGGAATCTATGGGCCGCACATGAATGGGCAACAATGGCTAAGAAAATCCTGCGTCAGGGATACTATTGAACTACGATGGAGGCTGATTGCACTGACTACGTCTGTCGATGTTTCAAATGCCAAACTCACGCTGATCGCATGCGTATTCCTCCTACAGAATTATATAACATGACATCTCCTTGGCCATTCTCCACCTAGGGGATAGACGTTATTGGGAGTATAAATCCAAAGGGAAAATACAAACATTAGTTCATCCTAGTAGCCATCGACTACTTCACCAAATGGGTTGAAGCAGCCTTTTATGCTACCCTAAAAACCACTAATGTGGCTAAGTTCATTTGCACCAATATCATCTATCGGTATGGTGTACCTCATGAGTTCATCTGTGATAATGGATCGCACTTCAAGGGAGTGACAAAAAAGCTTTTTGCTAAATTTGGGATACAGAACCATTGGTCATCCACCTACCGACCTTAAACCAATGGAGCAGTTGAGGCTGCAAACAAGAACATCAAGAGGATTCTGCGGAAGATTACCAACATCTACACAGATTGGCCAGAAATCCTACCTCTGGCACTATGGGGTTATCACACCACCAAAAGGACTTCAACTGGAGCTACCCCTTACTCCTTGGTCTATGGAATGGAAACTATCTTGCCAATCAAATTAAAGCTACCTTCGCTAAGGGTTCTGGCTGAGACTGGAATGATCGAAGAGGACTAGGTTCAAAACCGCTACGAGGAGTTAGCACTACTAGATGAAAGGAGACTAAGAGCCTTATACCATGTACAACGGTATCAAAGCCGCATCGCACGAGCATTCAACAAGAAGGTGAAGTCATGAGATATTAAGGAGGGGGATATGGTGCTCAAAGCAATCCGTTGCCACATTTCGGACCCAAAGGGCAAGTTTAGACCAAACTGGGGAGGCCCCTACCTTATCAAACGCATACTATCGGGAGGAGCAGCATACATTGTAGACTTGGATGGAATGGAATTTGCAATACCAGTCAATATCGACAAGCTGAGGAAGTACTACCCTTGAGAGATGCTCGTTGGGAAAAAAAACCATAAGGGTGGGCGAACCCAAGAAAAAATTAGAGCAGCTTGCTAGGTCGAAAACCCGCGAAGGCGGCTTAGGTGGAAACTAAGGTATAAATAAAAACGCTCTCTAGACTGAAAACCCGCGAGGGCAGTTTAGGGAAAATCAAGAGCACAAAAGGAGAGGGAAATACTCAAGTGAACCCTAACCAATAAAAAAAACAAAAACAAATCTTGTTAGGAACTACGTTTAAGGCCTGATTCCCTCCATGGGATACGTAGACAATCTCTAGATTGAGATTCGGCCATTGCTATCATTATCGCTTCCAAATTTCTAGGTCTATCCTAAGCATACTCGCTATCAAACCATGGCAAAAACATTTTCAATAAAGCAATCCAAATGTTTTATTATTTCCAAGGAAAAAGGAAAAGCAAGCTCAAACAATTCTTAACCAATGAAAGCTAGAATCAAACGAAAAAATCTTTTGAAAAGCATAAGCAATTTGTCAATCTCTAGGTCTTCCTTCTCTTCGCACTTTTTTCCTTCAAAAGGTTTTTCTCCAACCAGCGCTTATACGAACCTGATAGCTTGTCAGCAGAGTTCCCACCAATCCCTTGCATCACTCAATTCAGCCAGAAATGAAGCACATTGCGGCGAAAGCTGGCATCATGAACCGTGGAAACAGCATATTCAGGGTCACCCAAGATTGCGGCTTGTTTAGCCCTGAATTGCCTTCGAAAGTGAGCAAGAAAGTAGAAGGTAACTTGAGTAATACCAATCACTGCTACACCAAAATGGTGCATGGTACTTGCAGTCATGCTCCCAACACCATACCAGGGGCAAACCCATTGGATCCGATCGCCCTTGCGAGTCTCCATCCATGCCCTTCAAGCAGCCTCGGTTGGAAACTGTCTAGTCATACAATGCTCTGTGCGGAAGCCGCTCTAGCACATCCCATACCTTTATCTTCTCATAAAGCCATACCTGAAGAAAACAAGGGAAGATTGCAAGCTGTGAGAATATGTGAGTCAAAACAAACAAGTGATAAGCAAAAAGATAACTTGGCAATAAACAAGTAAGTGAGCGAACCTGTAGTAACAAAGGACTGCCTGAGAACTGGGCTGTTGGATTACCTTTCACCACATCAAGACCCATCAAGGTCTCTGCCAACACTAAGCCAGTGAAACTTATATGGTTTCCAATCTGTTGACCGAAATCAAAGCAGCATAGAATCAGCATGACCAGAGGAGGGTCCAAGCAAGTAATAATGGAGAAGACAGACACATAGCGCATGAAAGCATGCTTTCTGTCAAGAGACTTGACGATGAGCTTCAGCCGCGCCTAAACATTGAACAAGCTGTAAGGTCTCTAATCTTCCATTCACCATGAAAAATCTAACTTCGTGTTTTTGAACTTGGAGCAAATCCTTCAAAAGATTGCCCCGATTGAACAAGGGGTTAGGAACAACGAGACATGCTCTATCTAAATGTCCCATGATAGCTGCAAACTCCTTAATGATAGGACACAACTCTTCTCTTCTGAATCGAAAAACGTGAAAAGCAGGATCCCACAAGCTAACGGCTGCCCTAAGAAAGGCGAAATTCACAGGAATTTGGCGAAGGGAGAAGAGAAAGTCCATACCAAAGGACTTAAAGTGCAAGTGGTCGAGGCTGTTAAAGGAATTCAACCATTGATCAAGGATTGGTTGTGCCATGTATAAAGCAACTGTTGCTGACAATGCTATCGAGTTCGTAGAATGCGTACTTATAGGCTAAGTCGAGTCCTAGTTCAAATCGGAATCTAAATCCTCGTAACCTAGTCGGTCTCTCGGCTGGCACTTCGATATGACGGCCATATGATCAATCCATCGGCCCATGAATCAAGGTTGACCTAAAGTCAAACCCAAGAAAACGAATCGATCCCTTGGCCGCCAAATCGATGGCTCGGCTGCCAGAATGATTGTTTTACAGAGCACTTCCACGATTCTGTTCATTTCACTGGATTTTCATCAGATTAACAATTTTATCATACACAAATGGTGCAAATATAGCATACTTGTAATCACATAACAGAGTAAAAGACTTTGTTTCATATAAACAAAAGCTTTTTATATCACAAGGTGGATCATCCCATATTTTCTAAACAAACTATACATCGGTTTCTTGTCAGACTAACCTATGCAGGAAGAAACACAGAAAAACAAAAAAGAAGGAGAAGAGGATGCCAAATACTCTGGTGGTCCGAACACCAGAGACCAACTACAAAAAGAAGAGGACACGCCTGGGGCAACATGTACCAAAGAAGCACTACGGCGCAGCAGAGACACCACGTGGCACAGAAAAACCACCATACCACATACAAACGCCACCCTAGGAGTTCTGTGTCATGGAAGCAAGCCCCCCATGCGAGGGTCCCTAATCAAGCATCAAGACAAGACTGAAAACATCACGGACTAACTCCGCGATTGCTGGCTGCACATCGCCCACTATCCGGATCCGACGGGATGAAGCAGAGAAAGGGGGGAGAGATCCTCGGTGGAGTTCTTGGAGGAAGAGAAAATGAAGAGAAGAAAGGGAAAAGAGAAAAATGAAATAAAATGCCGAAGGCTCGGCTTTTATAGAGCTCTAAAAATGAAGCGATTACGTGGCTGAGACTTTGATCCTTCGGCCGAGATATGAATTATAGGGTTGCTGGATCGATCTTCTGGTCTCCTAATCTATTTCCTACAACAACAGCAGATCCTGCTCGATGCACCAAATTCAAGCAAGAATGAGGTTTTGGGTCCGCGACCAACAAAACCAGTGATTAAACCAGCCTTAGAGGCAAGCCCAAGCGCAATGAAGCTGTAGGGGGATGAAAACAATTGGTGCTCTGAACAACACCAAACTGCAACGGCTTCACGTGCCTCTACACCGGAACCCTAGTTCTTCGTCGGAACCCTAATCTGCAAAATAGACAAGGAGTGAGTGCACCTTTGCCTCTCGTGGCAAAGGCCCTCCGATGCCTAAGTTAGTATCACGTACTAGTCAAGAACCCTAATTATCAGTAGGAAAGCAATAAGAGATGGCCAAACATTGCGAACCTTTTACCTCCAGGTTTACCTCGTATTTATAGGTTCGCGGATGCTTGCTGCCCAAGCATCCCTGTTGCCCTAGGATTCTTACCTCGTATAGGAAACCTAGTATCTCGTGGATTCTCATTCCCTTATCTGTACAATCTCTTAATCTTTATGGGACTCTCAGTCCGTTTGGGACTCTTTCCCATAGTTATCCGTACACCCCACGCACGTTGGGTCTCTTGCATTGCTCCTATATATTCGGAATCTCATTCTGTTACAGAATATTACCATTCTGGAGCATTCTTGCCATGTCATGATTTAGGGCAACTTCTTCCACTGTTCGGCTACCTCTTTGCCGAACAATCTTCCTGGACCAATGACCTCACATGCAACTGGTCCATGTCGTTATATCTGGACAAATGACTTCACATGTCTTTTGTCCTTAATTAGCCGAACAGACAATCTGGGCTAATACTTCTCATGTTACTGGTCCACATCGCTGCTCATCGCACTGCCCGGCGATGGACTTATTATGCCTGCCACGTGCCGCTTATACATCACGTGTTCGGTGACTAAATTTACCTATTCGGGAATACCTTCCTATAATTGCTCCCCAGCTTTAGCCGCTTGCCACTGTTCGGGGGCAATGGGTGAAGCTTTTAGAAACAACGATTCTGGACCACACTTGTCAGCCCCGGGCAGCCATTCCATTAATACCCTTTAAGGTGCTTGGCGGCTTTGTCATTATACCTTCTCGGGGTAATAATTCCACGTGGCATGTTTCGTACGCCCCACATTAAATTGAACTGACGTTTCTTCCAAACGTCGTCAGAATAGGGTCTTCTGAATCCCTCTTTCCGTTACGTTTCCTGTAACGGCGCGAGACGGGATGTTTCGTCTCCGTTTCACACCCTTTAACCCCCTGAAAGGGTTCCTTTGGGTTTCATTCAAAACATTTCAAATCCCATCTTTTGTTAAAAAACTCTCCGTTCTTTCTGCCATAACCGCCGCTCCCAAGCTTTCGACCGTACCTCTTACCGTCGCCGCTGCAGCCATCGTAAGATTCTTCATTCTTTTCTCGTATCTCGTACTGGGATTTCCTCATTTTGAGTCATCTTAGGGTTTCATTTGTCCTCTTTTCTAGATTCTTCTCATTAAGTCGTATATATCCATGGCGAATAATGATGAAAATCCCCTAAAACCTGGCAAGTTTAGGAAGCTATGTGAAACCCCTGCCACTATGGCGGCGTTTAGGACGGAATATAACATTCCTGACAATGTTGGCCTCGAACTCGCCCCTTTGGGCGTGGATAGGGATGGAGGCTCGTAGGACAGGATGTGTATCCCAATAGTTGCCATTGTTGAGGGAGGAGTCAGATTTCCCTTCCACCCCCTACTTCGTCAGGTTTGAATTGGTATAGCCTCACCCCTATGCAAGTTTCTACAAACGTTTTTAGGCTAGTGATGGGGATTGTGGCTTTGAATAGGATCTTAGGGACCCAACTGGGAATTTGGGACATCCAATGGTGGTATAGCATTGTGCTAAACCCCGAGTACAATACTTTTTACTTCAAGGTTAGGAGGGCAGACAAACGGTTCGTGCTAAATCTGCCTGACTCCGCTCGTGACCACGAGATTGATTTCCTCTACATAACGGGAGCATTCGAACCAATAGGGGAAGATGGCCAAGTGATAGGGCTCCATTGCCCTCACATATGGGGCTACCCACGTATGCTCTCGATTCTGTCCTATAGTGCTTTGTTTACTGCTTTCTCGTAGCTTTTCCATGCTTATAATTTTCCGTTTCTATATTTCGATCTTGCAGCTGACAACGCCAACAAACGGCCCAGACGTGTTCCGAGTCATGTCCGAACAGAGGATATTAATCGGATTTTGAGATACACAGGGGAGCTTGGTACCCGAACAGCTGGTAGGGGTCGAAATGCAGACGTGCTACTAGGATATAATCCTGCATACAGAGGGGTCATCGACAGAAGACTTGCCCATCCGAGCACCAGCGGCGCCTCAACCTCAGCAGCTCCTCAAACGCAGAGCTCAGGACAGTAGGCTGAAGTCACCCTTGCCGGACAGCCTGGTGAAGTCAACATTCCTGAGGGCGTTCCCACAACCCGAGTGGTTCTCAGGAGATCTAGACGAAGACAGAACATACCCGAACAGGTGACCGAGCAGCTCGTTACCTTTGGCACTACGAGCCAGTCGTCTTCTTCAGGCTACTCTCGATCTCCCCCTGATTCAGGTACGATGGCACGCGAGCCTCTTAATTTTAGCTCCCTTCTTTCCGTCTCAACAAGGGGACGTGGTGCCGCCAACAGAGTGGCATCCACAGGTGCTCCCCCCCCACGCTCTCGTCGTACTAGAGGGGGGGCATCCTCGTTGAGACGTGAACGGGACAGCTCTCTGGAAGCTGATGACGCTCAGCGGGACAAACGTCCAAGGACTGAAGACCCGTCCTCTTCCGACGTGCTAGCTGACACAGACATCAGCCAACCTCAATCGCCTCCTCTCCAAGTGCTTCCCCAAACGTGGGCTCCCACGCTTATCAGAGGCGATCGCCCCGTTCACGTCGGGGACAGTGCCAGTTCTTTCGAGACGGCACTTGCTCTGGCGTAGGCACTATCTCTACCTGTGGACATGCAAAAGGAAGCCGCATCGCCAGCAGATAGGCTTGTGTCCACTGGTCTCGTCAGTGGGATCAAGGTAGACAAACTTTCTTTCATAGCAAAAGACTTTATTTAGAAATTTCCTTAACAAATGTCTGGTGTTTGCACAGTTTATTCAAAAGATGATGACTCTGGGGCAAAAGTTCCAAGCTGCTGAGGCCGAAAGAGTCAAGCTGCTAAATGATAACACAAGGCTGCTCCGAACAGTCATTAGGCTCGAGAGAGAGAGAGACAATGCCAAAGCAGACTATGCTGAGGCCAAAGGCAACCTAGAGACTGCTGAGGACAACCTCAAGCAAGCTTTGGTTGAGATCGATAACACCAAGAAAGCAGCCTTCGATGCTGGATACGAGAAGGGCTTCGATGCTACTACTGCCAGCTACGTCGAACAAATGCCGGGCATCCAAGATCAAATCTGGGCCGCAAGCTGGGAGGCCTGTCTGACCAAGGTTGGTGTTCCGGACGACTCTCCATTGTGGGTTGAGAATGATCTCCCCAGTAGCCGTGCAGCAGCAGCTGAGGAGCAAGATGATGCCCCTGCTGATGACGTGGACCAGCAAATCGATGAGTTCGCTAAAGCTGATGAAGAAACTCAGGTGGAGCCACAGGGTCCAGGGGCCGAACTGTAACGCCCCTAATTTTAGGTACGTTAATGAAAGAAATTTATTACAGAAATATCGAGTCACTGCTCATTATTACAAAACGGCTATCATAGGAGCATTTGAAATTCAAAAGACAACAAAAGGGAACTAAGAAGTCCTAGTCTACGGCTCCTCTTGCTCCTCTAACCTAGCGAGTTCTTCGGCTCCATACGCCTCCAAGGTGAATAGATCGCCCTGTTCGTCTATCAAATCTGACATATTATACCGGCGTTGCCACCCATATAATATGCCAGGGTCACCACAAAGGCAACACCATGAGCTACGAAGGCTCAATAGTATAATCCTACTACTAACATCGATTTCCACATGATAGGTACATAAGCAGGAAAATAAAGACAATACCGATAACATGTTCACATTCGCCTGTAACTACCGTTGGCGTTTGACTCATCGTTAACCTTTTCATTGTTACCCTTTATCAAAAACACCTTTTTAACTCACCCGACCTCGATTCCGCCGTTCCGGGCTCTCGAGTATCCTCACAATGGTTCCGCCGCACCGGGTTCCCATTGGCACACAATGCATTGGCTCCGTAACGCGGATAACCAAGCCATTCACACCCAACCTCGATTCCGCCATTCCGGGCTCTCGAGTATCCTCACAATGGTTCCGCCGCACCGGGTTTCCATTGGCACACACACACACTTACGTAATACCTTTGAAATAGTCATTACGTAGTTTCGAAGATATTTTCCAACCGGGAAAACACAACAACCTTGTTACACACACCCTAGGTGCCATGTTTCTACTCCTTGGTTTTCGTGTCACGTTCGCATGCAAGACTCCGCGTGTGGGACTTTT